>VWZO01018719.1:776740-820897 GCA_013396975.1 Bucco capensis | reverse complement strand
ATCCCCCCCTGCCCGCCCCCCTCCCTCGGTGCTGTCTCCTGCTGCCAGCCTCGTTAACGGCGCTGCAGGCTGACGGAGGGGCGGCTGTGCTGCTGGGGAGCCCCTCAGGGGGGAGTAGGTGCTGGAGGGGGGGCACCAGGGTTCCAGACCTGTTGCACACCAGTTGCACACCAGTTTATTCTGGGCCGGTGTGCCCAGCGCCGGTGCGGCCGATTTCTGGAGGGGAAGGGGCGGGCGCCGGGGCATTGGGTGCAGGCACCCGCGGGGCGGGAAGCTGGTGGACACCTTTCCCTCAACTGCTGTCATCTCGGCTGAGGCAGTTCCCCATTTTGTGGTGCTAGTATAATCTCGGCGGTTGGTCTGATGTTTCGGTTCGGTGCGGTGCGAGGGTAAATATTGGTGTGGTGTGATGTAAAGCGAATGACCCTTGACCTATTTAATGATATGTTGTTGGGTTCTCGAATAGACATCCAGCACGGCACAGAAAAGGGAAAAAACACACAAAGCCACACCCTAAAAGTTAGGCTTGCATATTAATTTGCCAGAATCAGTGTTCAGACTGAATTAAAGCCTTTCCTTTATGTTGTCTTAACATGTCTCTTGCTGTGCTCGTGAGGATCTGTGTGGCGATTTTCCCTTCTTGACGCACAAGTCTCAAAGTGTGGATGTATGTGTGGTGGGGGAGGGGAGGCAGTCTGCTTGGTGAAGCTCATTCAGTGTTTCACGAAAAAAGAAAATATTGCAGCATAATGTTGCAGAAAACGGAAATATTCCACTGAAAAGAGTGCTTCTCAAGTGATGGTTTGCATAAAATGGAGTGTAAAATTAAAATTTCAGGACTCGTATTTTGGATAATAGTATGAAAACAAATATATTGTGCCAGAGGGAAATCTGACTGTAGGTAATAAACACAGGGTCTTTACTTGTGACAAATACAGTGCCATGATTTTCTTCCTTAGGCAATTTATTAGCGATCCTTTAACTGAGGCTGTCCATGTGGCATGTACAAGATTTAACATAGTTCACCTTGCTTACCATGTGGCTGCACATGCTGGTTGTAGGCCTCTTCCTGGCCTACTGTGTATTGTCATATACAGAGACACCGGGCAGGTTTTGTAGTAAATATATTTATTTGGTCATAGGATATTTTGTTGGCAAGAGAGCAGGATTGCCCTAGTGTGTTTTGGCATTGATTTGTTTTTTGTTATTTGTTTTTTTATTTTAAACAATTATGGATAATAATTGGAACATCTCGACTACAGTGATGGTAAAAAAGGGAAGCTTTTCCACAGAAGGTTTGTAGAGGGGCTGGGAGGAAGAAGGAAAGTGAGAGGGGGAGGATGCTATCACATTAAAAATAAGTTAAACCTTTCTTGGGCTACATGCAATAATGTTAAGAGCACAGGAGATACAAGCAGAGCTGCTGTAGTCATCTCAATTTAACAACTTCAGTGAGCTAAGCAACAACCAAGATTGTTTTTTCTCCCCCTATGGTGACAGGTGAAAAAGTGTGTTTCAGAAGCGAAGAGGGTTATACGTACACCTAAACACTGGCAATTACACAACTCTCCAAGTCTCATAGGACCAAGAAAAACTCCTCTGCAGATAAATTGTCATCTGAATACATCCTCTGCCTTTTCCCCCAACCAATTAAGTAAGATAACTCCAGTGTCCTCTGCTGTGACACTGCTGAGTTATGCTGTTTGTTCTTGTTTTCACTGTGTTGCAAGCATGCTCCACAGTAAGAGTACTGAAAGAGCAAAAATAAAGCCTTGATAGGGAACAGGGATGTGTGTGCACTCAGAACTGTCACGCTTCTGCTCCGCCAGTTTGCCCAGTTTTGGTCCTGTCACTGATTTGCCGATGAGCTTTTACCATTTCTGTGACAATGGGGTCAGGCATAGGCCTGTTGTCCACTTGGTAGTCTAACGTGCTATGCCTCCTGGAAGAGCTTTCTGAATGGAGACTCCTCCAAGCAGCAGCAGTAATTAAAGGCCTACAGCCCTGAGCTTGTGAGGAATAGAAGAGAACATCCTTCAGTGTGGATGGGATGTTGTTTTTTGGTTGCTAAGTCAGCAGTGCAGCATGTCTAGGATTTTGCAATATGCTGAATTTGGCTTATCATGGCAATGAGGCTGGAAAACCAATCCCAAGGTTTTAGGCTGGCGATTGCTGTAGATGGTGGGTGGGTACGTGCTTCAGTTATTTCTGTTATTTCTTGGCTACTGCTAAGAGTGCAGTGCTAGAATTCATGCTGTAGTTGGTACTGAACTGATGTTTTTTGTATTTTAGTAGTGCCAAGGGGCCCTCTTTCAAATCAGGGCCATTTGGGGAATATTGCAGATGATGGTTCTTGCCCTGAAAAGATCGAAATGTGAGTAAGTGAGGGAAACAAAAAGCCAGGAGGGTAAATGGTGGAAAAAAGTGACTCAGGGGAACAGCAGCTGATTGTAATGGCTTATCTGCAGGAAGACAGTGTGACCTCAGCTGGTAGGAGACAGGAGAGTTGTTAATACCTGGCAATGCCACTGCGGATAAATTGAGCTGCTCTGTGNTAATAGTAATAATGATGCGTTCTTCTCGTTAATCTGTGTCAGGGCTCAGACAATGCGCCCCGATGCCGGTCAGCCCTTGCAGAGCTGGGCTCGGTGTACCTCACCGTGCACCTCCACCGGCCTGAAACTTAACTAGTGGTGATAATAACGGCGGTAACGGCCCGAGCGGAGCTGGATGCCCGTTGGCGTTGTACGTGCGTGGAGGAGGGCCGCCGTGGGCCGCCCCGTTCCTACCGGGCTTGCTCCCAGTCCAGGCCGCGTTCCGCGGCGGAGGCGGTTGGAGGGTGTCCTCCGTGCGCGCCTAGAGGGTGGCGGGGTGTGTGTGCTCAGTTTATCACTGTGTGTCTGTAACGGTGAGGCGCGAAGCACAATCGTACTGAAGAATAACACCTGGAACCGAGTGGCCAGGGGAGTTGCGTCTCTNTCCCACTCTCCGGGACTTCCTTGTGCCGCCTGTGCGCGCGGAGGGGGAGGAGGAGGCGTGTGCGGCGGCGGCGGCGGCAAGGGGGGATTTACAGTCTCCTCGCAGGCTGGCCGGGACCCCGGGGGAAGAGGAGTTGCACCATGCGCCGCAAGTGAGGGAAAGTCTCCGCACGCGCCGCCCGCCGAAGTTGAGGCTTCCCCCGCCGCCCGCGGGAGCTGTGCCTTTAACGCCCGCTGCGCGAGGTGAGTTTCCGAGGCGGATTATTCATCCTGGGGACCTTTTTTTTTCCTTTTCCTTTTTTTTTTTTCTTTTTTCCTTTTTCTCCCCCTTTCTCTTAACGTGCGCCGAGGTAACAAACGTCTTTTCCCGGTGAGGCCCCCCCGAGCCGAAACGGGCCGAACCTAGGGTCGGGGCCTGCCGCCCCCCACATACCCACTGCAGCCTGCTTGGCCAGGCTGACCTGCACGGGGAGGGGAGGAGGGTGTCGCTCAGTCATTGCCTGTTATGACGAAGTTTTTTGAACCCAAGGGTTTTGGGGTCTGTTTGGGGTTTTATTTTGGGGGGAGTGGGTGAGGGAGTGCTTGTCTGAGGCGATGTGTGTGGGGCTGCTGCCTCGGTGGAGGGTGTGCTTTCATGTGCCCCTGAGCAGACCGACGCCGGGAAGGGAAGGGGGGAGGGCAGTTTCGGGAGTGTGTCCCTACTTTTGAAATAGTATTTTAATGATTTTTTTGTTTGTTTCTTAAAGACAAAAAAAAAAAGAGAGAAATGCTCAGAGGGGGGAAAAATGCGAGGTATTCACGCTCAAGTGTGGAGTTTGCAGAGCCTGGGGTGGGGGAGGGGATCCCATTCATCGCCAGGGTTTGAATCAGCAGCGGGCGGAGGGGCCGATCGCTCCCGTACATCCAAGTTTACTTCCAAGTAGGTAAACAAGTTAGTCCCCCNATATTTATTTGGTCATAGGATATTTTGTTGGCAAGAGAGCAGGATTGCCCTAGTGTGTTTTGGCATTGATTTGTTTTTTGTTATTTGTTTTTTTATTTTAAACAATTATGGATAATAATTGGAACATCTCGACTACAGTGATGGTAAAAAAGGGAAGCTTTTCCACAGAAGGTTTGTAGAGGGGCTGGGAGGAAGAAGGAAAGTGAGAGGGGGAGGATGCTATCACATTAAAAATAAGTTAAACCTTTCTTGGGCTACATGCAATAATGTTAAGAGCACAGGAGATACAAGCAGAGCTGCTGTAGTCATCTCAATTTAACAACTTCAGTGAGCTAAGCAACAACCAAGATTGTTTTTTCTCCCCCTATGGTGACAGGTGAAAAAGTGTGTTTCAGAAGCGAAGAGGGTTATACGTACACCTAAACACTGGCAATTACACAACTCTCCAAGTCTCATAGGACCAAGAAAAACTCCTCTGCAGATAAATTGTCATCTGAATACATCCTCTGCCTTTTCCCCCAACCAATTAAGTAAGATAACTCCAGTGTCCTCTGCTGTGACACTGCTGAGTTATGCTGTTTGTTCTTGTTTTCACTGTGTTGCAAGCATGCTCCACAGTAAGAGTACTGAAAGAGCAAAAATAAAGCCTTGATAGGGAACAGGGATGTGTGTGCACTCAGAACTGTCACGCTTCTGCTCCGCCAGTTTGCCCAGTTTTGGTCCTGTCACTGATTTGCCGATGAGCTTTTACCATTTCTGTGACAATGGGGTCAGGCATAGGCCTGTTGTCCACTTGGTAGTCTAACGTGCTATGCCTCCTGGAAGAGCTTTCTGAATGGAGACTCCTCCAAGCAGCAGCAGTAATTAAAGGCCTACAGCCCTGAGCTTGTGAGGAATAGAAGAGAACATCCTTCAGTGTGGATGGGATGTTGTTTTTTGGTTGCTAAGTCAGCAGTGCAGCATGTCTAGGATTTTGCAATATGCTGAATTTGGCTTATCATGGCAATGAGGCTGGAAAACCAATCCCAAGGTTTTAGGCTGGCGATTGCTGTAGATGGTGGGTGGGTACGTGCTTCAGTTATTTCTGTTATTTCTTGGCTACTGCTAAGAGTGCAGTGCTAGAATTCATGCTGTAGTTGGTACTGAACTGATGTTTTTTGTATTTTAGTAGTGCCAAGGGGCCCTCTTTCAAATCAGGGCCATTTGGGGAATATTGCAGATGATGGTTCTTGCCCTGAAAAGATCGAAATGTGAGTAAGTGAGGGAAACAAAAAGCCAGGAGGGTAAATGGTGGAAAAAAGTGACTCAGGGGAACAGCAGCTGATTGTAATGGCTTATCTGCAGGAAGACAGTGTGACCTCAGCTGGTAGGAGACAGGAGAGTTGTTAATACCTGGCAATGCCACTGCGGATAAATTGAGCTGCTCTGTGCAAAGAGGGTGTGAGTTGTGCCTTCACTTTTGTGATAATGTGCTTCCTACCCTGGATCCTCTTTACTATTACTCTTTTAATACTTGGTATTAGCTTACGTGCACCGGCCCACCTATAACTGATCAAGGTTTTGTAACTCTTCAGGGCAGATTCTTATTTTCATAATCTTCATTATGACGCAAGATGGAAGTAATTTTGTAAACTCTTTTTCAGCTGATAAATTCACCTCCATTCCCTCTTTCCCTCCCTCCTTGTNTTTTGTGATAATGTGCTTCCTACCCTGGATCCTCTTTACTATTACTCTTTTAATACTTGGTATTAGCTTACGTGCACCGGCCCACCTATAACTGATCAAGGTTTTGTAACTCTTCAGGGCAGATTCTTATTTTCATAATCTTCATTATGACGCAAGATGGAAGTAATTTTGTAAACTCTTTTTCAGCTGATAAATTCACCTCCATTCCCTCTTTCCCTCCCTCCTTGTGCCTATTTTTAGTTAGGAGGAAATAACTGACCTCTTTACAGCAAGAACCCAGACCCCCTGGGTGCCATTTATAGGTTTTCTACCAAACGGCCTACTTGGACAAGTTGGTTGAAATTAAACAAAAACACTGGAACTACAACTTAGCACAGAAATAGCAGCTTTCCTGTCAATACGAAATCCATCATTTAAATGATACTGAAACAGACTACAAAGGTGAAAAATGGTCTTTGGGTTGTTTTTCTTTTCTTTTGTAGGCAAGAGAATACTTTATGGGCTTTTTTTTCTTTCTGGCAATCTGGTCATTAATTTAATGGAATTTCAGTTAAGAATGACAGTATTTTGTTTTACAAACAGGAGAAGCCCCTCAAAATTAGAACTGTGTAAAAGCTAGGGGGAATCAAAGAAGGATGTTCAGTCTTGTAAGAAAAGGTTATCATTTCTTACCAGTTTTCCCCTTGTGTAGAGATCTTATCCTAGATGGAGGATCTATAAATTATAGTTACTAAAGGTTAGTAATGCCATAGAAGTATAAAACTGCTTCTGCTAGCTTAACTGAAAGGAAATATACCTATGGATACATGACTGTTTTTCAAGGTTAGGAGACACAGGCATCTTGCATCGCTTGTGTTTGCACATATTTGTATTTAGTTTAAGTGATATTGATGTCTGAAAAATATTGGACTCTAGCAGTTGGTACTGGATTTCTTCATTTGTTTTTTGGGGGGAGAAGAGTATATGGGTGTACATGCAGTGTGTATATTGCCTCTAATCCTCTGTCCAGGCCCCAGCCACCAGTCCCTTTCCTTAGTGTGAGTTACTAGTATGTCTGCAGTAGGGAAAAAGACTTGGGGTTAATGCCATTTCTCGATCTTCTTGATTTGTAGTATGGACAAACAATACATGTCTGGTTGCTCTAGTTAAATTGGAGTGCATGTAAAGATTCATAATTTTATTTGAAGTTCCAACAGAATTTTATACCAACCCTATAGCATCCATGCAGTACAAAATCATGACAATAGTACTTCAGTAGGAAGAAACAGTTATTTCAATATTTTATTAAAGTGTATTACATAAATAGTTTGGCTTTGATGTTTAATCGTACTCATTTGCTATGAGAAGTTACACAGGGCACTAAACGTGGACTAAATACCTCTTGATGTTTAGATGACAACTTGTGGCCTGTTTATGAGTAGATGAGTAGCACTAATAATGTACAGTAATTGTGTATACATATATATGCTGTCATGAAAATGCTTTTGTAAGCACTGAGTTTTACTGACTCTTTGCCATTGGAAGCTTTTTCAAAAGCAGTGTTCTCCATTAATATGTAACGGTTGCTCTATACATTACTCCACTGCCATTGAAAACATGATTGCATTTACTGACCTAAATTTCATTTAAGCTCCTAATTCTTAGTTAACAGTTTAACCTCTTACTACCATGTAATGGATTTAGAATCCATTTTGTTACATAAAATCATACTTCAGTTAGGTAGAAAGATGTGGTAATGTCAAATGTGATTTTATTTTTTTTTCTACGGAAACACAACTTTCCCATACTTGCAGTAAATTATTGATAGAAGCAACATTTTTCCCTTAAGCATTAAAAACACTTGGAAACTTTCCTCTGACATATTATCTTTTAAGGAAACAAAGAGGATTTTCTTTTGGTGGATAAAGTCCCTTTGTCATTCTACAGAATAATACATTTGTTGTGCTCCTTTTTGAAGGTAGCAAGCTGCATGGACTGTGCAACTTGGGCTTCTGCTATATTTTGCTGTGTAGCACTATCAGCTCTTCATTAACCCCCTACCACTGAATGGAAACTGCAAAATATTCTCTGCAGTTCAAGAGCAAAGGCAACTGTTTACAATTTATATCTCTGAACAGAATAATCATTTTATAATGGCAGTGCTGAAAGAACTCTAAATTGCTATGATTAACACGTATACTGCCATTGTCATGTTTTGTTAGAGGTGTCTGCTGATGAGTTTGTGCCAATTTGAACACAACCCGGTAGCCTACAGCAAAATCGTTGAAAAGACAGTATTCCAAAAGAATTGACCTTCACAGTGTGCAGTTAATATGTACTTCACTCTTTATAAACTGAAGTAAAAATACAATTTTTTGCTTTTTTTTTTGGTATATATGTTGGTTACTTATAATTAAGAATTGTTCTAACCATATGATGGATACAGTGTCATTCATCAACTACAAGATGGTTGTTTTCTATGGCAGTTGGTTTGGTCTAGTTGCTACTGGCAAAGAATTATGTGTGTGTCCAGAGACCCAATAGTATAAAGCCTTCTGCTAGTCTCAGTTGGGATTGTTAACCAGTAATCAGTTTCACAAATATTAATTGTTTAAAATGAACTACACTAATTGTCATGTGTCTGAGTGTGTGTGAATGTAGGTACACATATGTGTATGTAGATAGCATTAAGGCAGTCAAAAAAGTAACTTGGGAGAGCAGAGGAGTCACCTTGAGGTTGGAGAATGGTGCTGGAGTGCAATGGGTAGGCTCTCAAACCCTGAACTAGGATGTGCTTAGGTTTCAGCCTCTGGTCTGCAGCACGTGAGGTTGTGCAGAGCCAGCAAAATGAATGTCGGACTGGCCCAGGCTGGATATCCGGTTTTGGGAGAAGATAGAGGTGCAGCACCCTTCAGTTAGGTGCTTGATGAAACGTGGCAGAGTTGGGAGTGGGTACTGTGCTTCTATGTGTGACTGAGCATAGCGAGATGAGGAGGCGACAACTGGGGTACCAGTTGTGGCATGGGGATGCATTCAAACTTCAGAATGATAATCTCTTCGCCTCTTCTTCATTTTTGTTTTTAATTTTATTTTTTAAAAATTTCTGTCCAGTTTTGGTTGTTCTTAGAAGTAAAATACAAACTGATTACAACGATGAAGGCAAAATTGCCTTCTTCCTGAGTGTTCTCCAGAGATGGGGTTGAGCTTTGCTAAGGGGGTAGGACAGAGAATCCAGGCACAGACACTGTTCCTATTGTGGGGATTAGTTTCCAAGACTATCTATCTGGTGCTTTTTACAGTCACAAAACAAACTTAACTCTTCTTGTGTGCATTTACATGCACACATGAATTAGGTCATGGGGATTTGGTTATAGAATTGATTGAAACATACTGAATATTTTCTATTTTTTTTTTTCAGAAAGTTTTACTAATGCTGCCAATTATATGCATTTAGCTCTCTTCCAGTGTAGTTTGACTACTGGATTTTTTTAATTTTGTTTTGGATTGAGTTTTATCCTTTTTGGATAAAGAGCTCCTGTAGATTTATGTAGTTAATAATATAGTTTAATTTTTAATTTGTTGACTCTTAAACTAAAATAATGTTATCTGGAAGGCACAGTTAAAAGGCAGGCCCAAGGATTATTCTAATGGAACACATCTTCCTTCTTAGCCCAGTTCTCAAGAATGAAGGTAAAGCAGGTACATTTTTAATAACATTCTTTTCATGGTATTCACAAGACACAGATTTGATATTGTTCACAGAATGGCACAAAAGACTTCTTTATTTTTGTTTTTACTACTGTTACTGTTCTGTTTTTTTTTTAATTGATGTTGTTATAACTCATTAACAGTACTCATTTGTATTTTTGTGTTAAGAAAACCAAACATGCTCAACTCTGATAACTCTTTTTTTTTCAATAAGTATCTTACATAACCAGTTAATTTAAATGAGCCAATTAGTTTAAAAGTAGTGCGTGACAGTGTGTTGTAAGAAGTCATCCAGCTTCATTCTCACAGGATTTTATGCGCTTGGAAAAAAACATCTGCAAGCTAGAAGAATGGCCCAAAATACAGTATTAGAGTGGATGGAAAGAATCTTTTTATTACATACAGCTCAAGTTTACTAAAACATTAACATAATGATGACTCTCACTACTGATGAATGAAATCAACTTTTCTGGGAGACCACCATCCATGTCTTTATATGTAGTCTGGTAATGCCAGGTAGAGGCTAGGTAAAAACCAGGATGTAGCTTAGGCCCTGAGGGGCAGTTTACAAGAAGGAGAAGGAACACTGGGAGTAGGTTACCTCAAAAACAAGGCTACACTAGTTCTAACCTGCTGACTGTCAAGTAGACAGTGGCATTTTTGTAGGAATTTCTGGAACTGGTTGGTTTTTTTTCCCGTTGGCTTAAGATTAACATGCCTTCAAAACACTCCAGTGCATTTCTTCACCGTTGTGATGGCCCCCTGATCATTTTTGTGGCCCTCCTCTGATCTGTGGGTACTTTTCTATTATGTTATTTTGTGGTTATAGCAATGGCTTTGTATGTGTGTCTGGTTTTTTTAATGTTTTGCTTGTTTATATGTGTATTTGTTTACTGCTGGATTAATTTTTTTATTTTAAATTTTTCTTAGGGTAAGCAATATATTCCTAATGGTATCTATTACATTACCAACAGCATGTATTTTGGGTTAAAAAAACCACTTGAAATGTGGAACGGTTCTGTGTTCTCTTAATAGCAGCATGCTAAATGCAATTGTACATTGTCAATTTGATCCTACTCGGTGAATGGTGGCTTTTTAGATGAGGTGTGTTGTGCATAGCAGGTGTTCATGTACCCATGTCTAGTGTGAAATAAGTAAATTTGAATTACTCTTACTAAAAATATATAGTGACCTGTATCCTGTGCATATTGGAAAAGTGTTCAGATAATTGCAGTGAAAACTTTTGTAGTTGTTTGCCTCTATCTTTTGAAGTATACCACTTCTCACTTTTTTAAAAGTAAAGTTGAATATCTATTCAAAGAAAAAAAATCTGTTCCTTAACATCTTTACAAGACAACTGATAAGGTTGAGCGTTGCTAAGGGGGTAGGACAGAGAATCCAAGCTTTGCTAATGGGGTAGGGCAGTACTTTCCACAGCTGGATACTTACAGTGTAATGTAAATGATTGATCTGTAAGTATCCTACAGAACTGCTATGAATATTTTATTAATTAGTGATTTTGAAGAGTTTTAAAGATGAAAACGCATTGTAAATTTATTTTGTTGCTAGTTTATTAAGAAGTGTAAATGTAAAATTCTCCTTAGTGAATCCTGTTTTCCATCAAATTATAAATTAGGGTAGCAAAGTATCAAAAGAAAACTGGAAAAAAGTTTTATCTCCCTTTCAGTGATGAGAGTTAGAAGTAATTGCTTTAGCTTGTTAATCTCCTGTTAATCTGTGAGTTAGGTTCTTGGCTAACAGAGCTTGGTTCAGTGATTGCCTCTGAACAAGCCTCTCTTGGTTTTTCCAACCTTACTGTAATTACTTAAAAAATTTTTTTTAAACCCGCCCGTTCACACACCCCCTTCCCCCCCAAAAGTATTGGGAGTTTCTAGAGAAGTTTAAGAGGTTTAATTTCAATGAATATTTCTGTGTTTCATAGTTTTTCTTGCTGTCAGCTCCACACTACGTGGGTAATGCCAGCAAGGACAGAGCTGATTATACATTTGTCTTCCAAACATTCAGCAAGTCCTGTTACAGCTATGGCCTGATAGTGCAAAAACGTATTTGGCATGTGCAGGATACTTCTAGGATCAGGCCTTATATGATGGCAGCACAGATTCTTGACTGATGAAGTAGATGTTTCTGAGCTAATGTTGTGTGTGATCTTGGCTTTAGTCCTGAGGGCCAGTGTGGGACTTCCAGTATTTCAGACAGAGATTGTGGTGACCCTCTCCTCTTCCATAACCCTCAAAATAGCCTTTTTGTGTGTAGCATAACTTACATGATCTATTTTGATACCATTCTTATGTGAATCTCCACAATGTCCTTTTGCAATTTCTGTAGCTGGCAAATACAAAGTTCAGAATTAGAGCTATATTTCTTTAAAATGTGCAGGAGCTATGTTGGCTGTGTTGACATTTTCTTAGGCTTAATATTTTGCAGTATAAAGTGTAAGGCTTAGCAATTTGAGGTTGCAAATACATACAATAAAAAGTGATGAGCTTAGATGGGTGGTTGGAACCTGTGACTTTTTTAGTCAAGTGCCCATAACTTTTCAGGCCAGCCCACATCAAAAAGTATAAGAAACTGCAGCAGCAGCCACCCATAAAGCAACTGGCAGGCAGTGGCAGGACACTCTTGTTATTCCCTGTCTAGATCACACAGAGTTTCAAAACTACTCTGCCAACTGTGCCATATCGTGTAAGAAGCCCAACATGGCAAGTCCAGCACCTGACACTTGTTTATTGTGGGGGAGGTTATAAATGCCATACTTCTGTGGAGACCATGTGCCAGCCTTCCCATGCAGTGATAGGTGTTCCTCGTGTCTATTACATTGGCCAGAGGCTGGAGCTAAACTTTCTCTAACCTGTTCTGTGATGGATCTCAGCAGTGTGGCTCTCATTGATTTGTATGGAACACAGCACCAAGCCTTCTGTTAGTCTTAGTTGGGATTGTTAACCAGTAATCAGTTTCACAAATATTAATTGTTTAAAATGAACTACACTAATTGTCATGTGTCTGAGTGTGTGTGAATGTAGGTACACATATGTGTATGTAGATAGCATTAAGGCAGTCAAAAAAGTAACTTGGGAGAGCAGAGGAGTCACCTTGAGGTTGGAGAATGGTGCTGGAGTGCAATGGGTAGGCTCTCAAACCCTGAACTAGGATGTGCTTAGGTTTCAGCCTCTGGTCTGCAGCACGTGAGGTTGTGCAGAGCCAGCAAAATGAATGTCGGACTGGCCCAGGCTGGATATCCGGTTTTGGGAGAAGATAGAGGTGCAGCACCCTTCAGTTAGGTGCTTGATGAAACGTGGCAGAGTTGGGAGTGGGTACTGTGCTTCTATGTGTGACTGAGCATAGCGAGATGAGGAGGCGACAACTGGGGTACCAGTTGTGGCATGGGGATGCATTCAAACTTCAGAATGATAATCTCTTCGCCTCTTCTTCATTTTTGTTTTTAATTTTATTTTTTAAAAATTTCTGTCCAGTTTTGGTTGTTCTTAGAAGTAAAATACAAACTGATTACAACGATGAAGGCAAAATTGCCTTCTTCCTGAGTGTTCTCCAGAGATGGGGTTGAGCTTTGCTAAGGGGGTAGGACAGAGAATCCAGGCACAGACACTGTTCCTATTGTGGGGATTAGTTTCCAAGACTATCTATCTGGTGCTTTTTACAGTCACAAAACAAACTTAACTCTTCTTGTGTGCATTTACATGCACACATGAATTAGGTCATGGGGATTTGGTTATAGAATTGATTGAAACATACCGAATATTTTCTATTCTATTTTTTTCCCAGAAGGTTTTAGTCTTCTGAAGGTACAGGCCTGGCAGCTGGCTTGGTTGACCCCAGGGAGGCTCAGCTGAAAGGCAGAAACATGACAGTGCATAGCATTGCACTTCACCCTTTACACTAGCTGCTGACCGTAGAAATAGACTGCTCCTAAAGGCAAAATATAACCCTTAGAATGGCTATATCTGTGGACTGGTGATGTGGTGTGTTTTATTTTAATTTAGTGTTTTTCTCTGTGTTTCTCAATGGTGGATAAGGAAAATTTCACAGAAGGAGCATTGTTTATTTTTCTGACATTTGAAAAAAAAAAATCTGACTCAGAACTTTTTTGTTTGATGGCTTTAACATTCTACAAAAAAGTTGTTTTACATAAATATGTAATTATTTATGCTGTTAGCATTGTCTTAACTGTTATTTTTGTCTTTGGAAATACATATGGTTGATTCTCTGGTGTGTCAAGTGGAGGAAACATCTTGCCAGCCTCTTTAATGTGCTAAATGTATGTGAGAAAGTATGCCCTGTGGCCTGAAACTTCATTTATGTATTTGCCAATTGCCTCAGTCTTTTAATTTCTGTTTGTATGCATTGCATTTGGTTAGGTTGAATTTACTATTGATTTCAATTGTTTGCAAATGTTCTACTGACACAATTTGCTTGTGTCTCCTTTGAGCCAGCATTTTACCCTCACTAGTCTATGGATGTGTTCTTTGGAATGTTAGCCAAATGTATTCATGAAAAAGTGAAAATTAAAAGAAAGGAAAAGTATGAGAGCTGTGTGACCGGTTATTTCTAAGCAACATGATGAAACTGCCTTTGTGTTTGACTCTCTACTATACTATTTTTTTTCCTCTCAGGTTCTCTGAGCTTCCCAGCATACAGAGTCATTACCTCAGATGTTTTAATTGCCTTTTTTTTTTTTTTTTGCTTTGTCTCTTTTTTCCTGTATGTTCTTGTTTGAATTGTTTTTGAAGACTAATGCTACTAAGTAAATAACAGCAGTTATATTTACTAATTCTTTAGTTTTAAACTGTGTATTGCAAGCTGCTAGGGGACATAAGGACTGTGCTTTTAGAGATTGGGAGGGAGGGGGAAAGGAGGTTTATTGTCATTATGTTCAAAGTCAATGTACAAGGTATCTTTATAGTTTCACAAATTTAAAGAGATTAAACCCCACTGATCTAATTATATTGTAAACTTCTTAAAGATGTGATGGTATCTATTTTTATGATTTACTGCTCTGTGAGTGTCATTATACAAGCAATAATCTTTGTTACCACAGAAGGCAGTTTATTCCAACATTAAATTTTCACATCAGTTTTGTTACTATTGCATAGATTTTTATGAAATATTCCTTCTCTTTGTGTAGGGCTGTGATCAGTAATTATTCTCTGATAGAACACAGATCTTACTGATCTTTAGTTGCACAAAGAGTAATTGAGAGGAGCATTTGGATTCCCTTAGTGTTTATAAGGTCTGTCACATAGCAAATCTGCTGAACTGATTTCTTGGAGGGGGGGAGGAGGTCTTACGGTTTTGTTTTAGACTGATATGGTACCATTGCGTTTCAGTAACTCCAAATTATTGCATCTTAAAAATGCCAGGAATTTTGTTATTTGATGTTACTACTTTTCTCTGCTTGAGAGCAGCACAACCTTGCTAATGCTAGGAGGGGTTAGGTGGAGGAGGTGTATATGGTGAGAGTAGGGGTAGGAAGTAAAACAGGCTCTGGCTGTTTACACATTCCAGGCAACCATAGATCTGCACTCTCTGAGCCCTGAAATACTTTCCTTTTCACTATCAGACTTGCAGATCTGGGGTATTTGGGCACACTGCCAATAAAAATAAATAGTAATGTGTTAATCTATTAGATTGAAATGTACTAAACTATATTTTACCTTCTTGTGTGTGTGCATAAGAATAAACATTAACAGCACTTTGTAATTAGAATATGATATTTTAAAAATACTGAAAATTACGACTATTGCTATGTGTTCTTCAAGAATTGCCTGTAAAAGGAGAAAGTAAATTTGACTCCTTTCTTCTTGCTAGTTTATTCCAAAGGGAAAGTCACATAATCAAAATGTTTTTGCTGATTAGATTTTCTGTTTTCAGCATGATAACCTTTGGTTCAAGGAGCTGACAATGAGTTCCTCTTTCTGATTTCCATGTGATGCGTGTATGTACATGCATGGTTTTCATTTATTTTGAGATGAGTTTAGTCTGCTTTGTAGTCTTTCATTTGATTATTCTGGGTTCCAGCACTTATGTTTCAGAGTTCTGATGAAATCGGATACACAAAGCCATCCACCTGCATGTCTATTTTGAATTTTTTCTGAATATTGGAAATTATTTCCTGCAGCCTGCACTAAAATACAGACTGAGCAGGCAGGCAGATGAATAATGATTTCTTCCAGGTTCTGCATAATGTAATGAACAGACCTTCTGTTTATTATTATTTATTATTGATGTTTGTATATATGCAGTTTCCTTCCCTGAAGCTTGCTTTCTTGAATTTCTTAAAGTTGTATGCTATGTGTGACATTATTGGTTTTTGCTAAGCCATACAATAATGCCACTTTGTCACTCCTGCATCTTGGTTTGTCGCTGGAAATTGATGTGGCTCAACTTCTTACTGTTTTTGCTGGCTAAACAAAATTTTGTTGCCCTCCAGAAATACTGCCACATAATTATTATACAAAAAACAAAACAATATTACTGAGATAACAGCTGTTACACCTTCACTGTTAGATCCATCCTAGCACACGCAGTGCAAAAGGTAATTCAGACTATACAGTTTGGTTCCAAATGCAGTTAATGGCTTAAAACTTTCTTGCATAGCTGCGACTGTCATCTAATGGGTGTTTAGAGGCATTCAACTGCTTTCAGAAAAGCTGTAGGCTACTTCAGCTGGACCACCAGCAGCTTGGATAAACACAGGGTAATTTCTCTCTCTTGATTACATTTTTAGGAACAAAGTACTGCTCTCCTCATGTAGTGACCTGAATCTAAAGCCAGAGGTTGTTTGAGGTTGCTGTCGGGAGGTCATCAGATTGTTGAGTTTAACCTAAATGGAAGTAAACACTAAGGTTACCTGCATCTCATTATTTCTTTGCTTTTATGACAGACACTCAAGACTGTTTGTATACTGGCTAAGGCTTACACTATTATGTTGTTAATAATTTGTGTTCCTAGCATGTTTACTAGCTGGGTTCTTTAAGAGGCCAACATTTGTGAGTACAGATACCTAAACAAGTGGCTTAGTTTTCAGAAGCTTTGGATAGGTATAGCTGTAGTCAAAATTAGAGGAATTAATGGTTGCTTAGCACCTGGATAAGTAATTAGTCTTAATACAGAGGTGCATCATAACATTCTGAAAACAGATCACCTTCCTTTTTTACCCCCTAAGTTAAATAAAGTAGTGTTTTAGAAAGTATTTTAAGGAAAAAGATCCTGCCAAGTGACTACTGCCAGTCTCCATACAGATTTTTTTCTTTTTCATCTTTGTTTCTTGAAAGGGCAAAATTTGGTCCTGATCATCCTTCCCACAGGTAGCAGGAAGATGTACTATTATTGTAGTGGTGGTTTGATTTAGTATTTATTACAAGTATTTCTTACCTTAAAAACATGAAAACATGTTTTGTGGTTGAAATTGTAGGAATTGGGAACTTTTTTAAAGAAAGAAGAAAAAAGATATAGTGACCTAAAGCCAAAAAAAAAAAGGCAAAAAAAAAAAAGCCCAACATCAACCAACCAACCAACCCCAAATGCTTCTCAAAATCAAACAGATTTTCATGCTAATTACATGTATTAATGTCTAGAAATTAGTAGTATCAAATGATGAACTTCTACTATGTAGGAATTATATGCAAATTGCACAGGCTTAAATGTTGGTGTTCTTTTTTTTCCCCTTCTCTGTAGCTTCAAAATACCAGCAAACTGGTTGAGGAGAGTTTAGTGGAAGATACTTATTAAAAGAAATTTGCTGTGGGGAACAAAATGTGGTGAACTGTTCCTGTCCACAGGGGAGTTTAGGACCTGTAATGCAGTAGCTTAGACTTCTCATTTCTTTATCTTTTTGTTTAGCTTGAGAATGTAGGCCTATATGGAGCATACTCTGGGCTATTTAAATATTGACAATTAATTTCGAGCCACAGAAACTGTGAATGTTAGACATGAATTTAAAGTTACCATTATCATCTTTTTTTGCTAGCAACAGCAGTCTTTGGCAGGTGATAGCAATATAACAAGTTTGTGTTGTTGACCTGGCAAAACAGTCTGGGGTTAATTGTTGAACACTACAGATACTATTTAATTAGTTTATTTAGAATTGTTAATTATTTTTATTTTACTAAATTTCCTCAAAATCTTAGTTATGAATCTGATGCAGTAAAAAAAAGTGAACAGTAGGATCCTGTCAAAGGAGTGTGCAGCTTGTGAAGAGGCCATTTTAGTACTTAATTTATTTCTTCAACCCCAGCTAATCAGTGAGTAATACCTGCGTTTACATAGTTATACCAGTCTTTAACTTGGCATCTTTATGGGTTGCTGTTTAAATTAGGGAGGAATCTCACTTCCCAGGATTTGTGAAAAGAGAAAGACAATTTGTAGTATATCAGCAAGATACTATTTCAAGAGACCCTCCATAGTTAAAGCTAAAGAAAATGAAGCACAATTTGGTCCTTGCAGGAGGAACACCTCACCCAACTGACAGATTTTTGTTGGTCTTTTGCAACTGCTATTTCAAAAGGGTTTTTCTGACAATAGGTTTCGCGGGTTTTGAATGTGATAGTTTCAAAGCCTATTCTAGGCTAGTCTGCTTCCTGTGAAGAGTGATGTTTAGTGAGGTATGTTCATGTATGCCACATCACACTGGTGAGCAGTAAATTGTGTTCTGATCCTGCAGATCTCACTTCACTTACTAGATTTTATGTTCCTTTCAGGGGGGCAGGGAGTAGAGCAAACAGCAGTGCTGATACAGTGTGGTTTTGTTGGACAGAGGCACACATGCCAGCTTTCCCCCAGGTGTGATCTTCTCTGGCGTTCTTAGTGGTGGATCAGTTTGAGGCTGGTAGCAAAAGAGTAGCTTGAAGAGGCTGTGATCTCTTGGAAGGTAAGCATTTTACACAGCACCAATTTTCAACCTTTAATTGAGAAATGGCCTTTCTGAAAGAGGAAATTTGTTCTGCAAGGGTTAGTAAATTGGTACAAATTAAGCAGATAACAGACTTGTTTACTGAGCAGCGAGGTTTGAGGGTTGTCCTAGGACGTAGGTGCTTACATTTTGAATTGATTCTCAATTGTCAACTTGATGTGTGTGGGAGGTAAAGTGAACTTTTCATGAAAAACATTCTCATAAGAACAGTTGCTATTCATGTTCTTTTTGATGCACTTAGGTGTAAGTTTGGGAAGGAGATAAATGACATGTTAGTGTTTTCAAGTCTTCTAAATCAAAGAATTGCCTCACTTTTTTGAAGCAACACATCTTTAGATCATAAACAGTATGGCTGCTGGAAAGATATACTTAATTTTCCGGTAAATACAGCTTTCTTATTTTACAAAACTAATTTTGTCATTATAATTACAAGCATTTTAATTAAAATGCTGATGATAAAAAGAGTATTTATATAAAGGACTTGATTATGCCTGATGATACAAGTTCAAAATTAGGCCAAAATTTTGATGTTCTCCATCATGCTTCCTTATGCAGGCACGTATGCCTTTATTCCAGTTGTTTCTGTAATAGCTTGTAGACTGTTTCAGGTGGTTTCTGATTGCTAGTACTGTCTGTACAGGTTGACACTGATCTAAAAAGGAGCTGTGTTCAGAGGCAAGAACTGATCATTTTGCCAGCTACAAGTATGTCGCTTTGCTTCTTGAACTTACAGAAGTAAACTTAATAAAACCATTCCCCCCAATAACTAACCTTCAAGTTCTTAAACATTAAAACCAAAGTGCTCTTCACTACATTTTGCTGAGTACGTTTAAGTTGAATCTTAGAGTTTTGACTTAGAAAAGGGGGCGGGAGGAGAGATCTCTCTTCCAAATGTACTTAAAGATATTTTTGTGAAATGTGTTTTTATTGTAGGCCAGACATTTCCTTCATATAGAATATGGCTGTAGGTATTCAGTAGTTATGCATGTGATTAATTGCATACACAATAATTTCATGGAAGTAAACAGCAGGATATTTGTGCAGATAGTTTATTGTGTGGAGTGTATATGTTTAGGCCTTGGCCTTAATTGCTAGTTTATAAACTCTTAAGAATTTCCTGTGTGGAGTAGAAATGTTTTAAGATCCATCTTAATTCTACTTTGTAGATTTTAAATGGAATGCTTAGTAGCTAAAAACTTTGAGTGGGCAGTGAACGACTAGTTGCTGGGCCTTTTGGTTCATCTTTGTGGTTCATGTTTTGTCTTTTGTTCATGTACCTCCAGTTGTCTCTTAGCAAAGATGGGATAAACGGATGTTTGGCTGTTGCCTGCAACGCTCTTGAGGAAGAACAAGTCTGAGGCTTCTATGTAAATGACATTTAGTAATGAGAAAGTTAACAACTCTGATAATTGCTTATAAGACATACCTATGTAGAACTGTGCTGTGGAAGTTTCTTCCAAGCAATCTCCCTGATCCAGTCTGAATTTCATATGCCCTAGTGATGCAGACTCATTCTGCAACTAAAAGCAAAAAAAAAACAAAACAACCGCATATTCCAAACGTTGTCTAGTCACAGTTAGCTCCTTAGAGAAGTTAATGCTTCCGTTCTGAGATGAAGGAAGCCTGTCGCTAAAGGAATGAAATAAATCATAGTGGTATTCAAATGATAAAATGAAAAGACAGGTGTGGAGATCGCAGATGAAATAGTAGTCAGATGAAGGAAGCAGTTGTAACTATGCAATCTAGTTCGTGATGTAGGAAAAAAGGAAGTTGTGTCGTTCCCATGCAGCGTACAGGTGGATTTGGAGTGATACATAAATATTCAGGGTACTTCTTGCATTGAGCAAAGGATTTTTTAAAGGCTTTCTGTCTAAGGTAGGCACTAGACTTCACTTAGCAGTCTGTTTTGAGAAACAATGTAGATGTATTTCATATTGTTAAATGCATAGTTTACCATGTTTTCAGGATTGCTGAGGTCAGTCTGTTGGGCTCTCTTTCATATCTTCCCCATATTTGGGTCCAGCAGGCCTGCCCTGACACCTTCACAAGCTGCTGGGTGTTGCAGCCGCTTCGGCAATGTCACAGCTTGCTCCTCACTGCTCACACATGTTGGTGCACACAAATCTTCTCTGGCTCAGATGAAGGATCTTCTGGGACAGTGCAGTATGCTTGCTGGAGCCTCTGCGCTTCTCCCTGAAGAGTGTGAGGAAGAGAACATTACCATGTGGCAAAATGCACCTGTTGGGAGATTTTTCGGGAAGCCAGGGAGGAGGTTAACAGCAACATTATGAGGCAGCAAGGTCAAATTTGTGTGGTTCAGCCATGTGACTGTTGAAATATTCCTGTCAAATAGCTTCCTGTCGGTGGGTGAAGAGAGCTAAGGTGTGCCCTGCGGGAGGATCAGGTTGGAGGTGTCATTCTTTGAGGAGGGTAGAGCAGCCTTCTTTGCATGGCAGGGACTGTATGAGATACCCTCTGCTCTCCTGCTCACTGGCAAGGGCTGTCCATTGGCTGCAGCTATTGTTTGATGCAATTAGGTTTTATTGACTAAGATGACCTTAATGGGTTTCATTTATGTACCTTAGTTTTATTGCAGTTTAGCCCTCTAAATACCCAGGAGGCTCCTAAAATAACAGAGATGATATTAATTAGAAGCTAAAAGGAATGCAAGCTTTACGACAATACTTTCTTTTTTCTTTGCTCATCTTTTAATACATATATGTATTGAAACTACCCCTTCAATCTTGGAGTCATATAGCAACGAGAGGTAGCTGAGGTTACTATAAAAAAAGGACTCTATGTAATTCCCTTGGTATTTTTTTTCCCTTTCCCAAATCAGAATTGAAGTTGGCAGAACATAAAGGAAATTTCAAGACAGCTAAATATCATTGTACAGAGCTTCATTTACTGTATATTTTTGTAACTTCAAAATTGCAGTAGATCAAGGAACAGGCGTATTAGGGTTACCATCACAGTATGGTATTCAGTTTAAATAATTGGTATTTTTATGGATTCATCCTATTTGAGCATCGATTAAAACATCATGGCATTACTGCCACTAAAATTAAAAATCCAATTGTCTGTTAAAAATGGAGCTGTTTAGAGTGGACTACCAGTATGAACTTCTCTGAGACTTGTTTCTTGCCTATTAATTTGAATTTAGTATTTCCGCACAACCAGTACCCTGTTAATCAGTAGAAACTGAACGGCCAAAGGTGAAGTCTAGAGGACAGTGACCATTTCTTACTCCTCAGTGTGGAAGTATGTAGGAAGCACTGCACTTTTCTCTTGTGAAGTGGACTGAGTGGCTGTGGTGGTGTGAAATGTTACATTATTTACATGCTTTGCTCGGCTGACAAGTGTAGCCATTTCACTGGATCTTAACTTGGACTGCCTCAATGTGAGAGTATGAAAAAGCTGAGAGGACTGGAGCTGCTTTCCAGTGATTAAGCAGCAATTTTTGTACCATTTCATGTATAATAAACAGTGCATTCTGAAAGCATATAGATCTTCCTGCAAAAACATTTGCCAAACTTTTATTCTGAGGACAGGAGGTTATACTGGTAACTGAAAGAGAGCTCAAGAGAAAAATTGGTTGTCCAGGATTAAGCTCACCATTTGTGATCATGATCTTTTCTGGACTGATACATCCAGGGTGTGACCAGGGCTTGCTTTGCTTTCCTTATCATGCTCAGATTTAATCTCCTGTGTTTTGAATGAAATCCCTCAAAACTGAAAAATCATTTACATTACGTTGCACCCTTTCTGAAATGCTACACCCATAGCAAGGTATTTTGCTCTTGCTAAGTATAGCAGTGAAGAAATGATGCTTTAAATCCACATTGTGTGGTTGGATGGGATGTAATCCATGGATGGAATGGTTAAAACTCGAAAGCCTCCCTTCACCTGCTTTTGCACTCTTCCTTTCTCTGAGGAATTATTAACAGGTGCTGAAGGCACAAGTGCTGCATGGCCCTGAACTCTCAATACACAAAGGAAAAAAAAAGGAAACTGCTGGAGATGAAATTCTCTGTGACTGAGGACTAATCTGACAGTACTTACTAGATTTTAAGTGAGAGTGAAATAAAACTTAAGGGTTGTTCTTCAGCCTGTTTTTTGTGTCTTAACACAGGGAGAATGCTAGCAGAATGAGGAGTGATCACAAACTATTCTAATTAAATGTTAAGCACGCTTGGGAGAGGTATGGCTGGAGGTGCTGCACTCAGAAAGAGATACAGACACTCTTCTAAAATAACTAAAATTATCTTCTTTTTTTTGTCTTCGTATCAGTGCTCATTGCATCTTGCACAACATGTTTATTAGTCTGAAGATTTCGATAAGGTAACATTTTCTTTCTATCCATGTCAAGACCTAAGTTCCATCTGCGTTGACATTTTAGCTTTATGAGGGGGAATGCATTATATAAAGTTTCCATTAGCCTGCAGAATATTAAATGTTGAAAACATGAGTTGTTTTTGGTGAGTGAAGCAGAGCAAGCCATAGAGATGATTTGTACTTGTCTGAATTAGATAAACGGTTTTTAGCCAAACAGAATACTTAGACTACCACTCACTTTCCTACCCTTCCCTTTACCTTTGCTCAGAAAATGAAATACACTGAACAAAGGCCGAGCTCTTAACATGAGTGAAAGCATAACTATAATTTATAGTTGGGAATACTGTGAGGAGCATATGTGGCTATACATTCCTTTGGCAAGACGTTATTTGCATTCTCCTTGAACATGTAATTATGTATCATTGCTTAATAAGGAGAGAACTTCGTCAGACATTTCACTGTAGTGTTAAGCTTTCAAGCTGCATATTATAATAAAATATTTTGGAAGGTATAGCAGAATACAACAGCTGCATTTTTTTTTCTGATGGGAGGTAACATTGCTACAACATTAACTGTAGTCTAAAATGGGTAAAAGTAATATGCAGTAGTATATTTGTGCATAAGTAGTACAGGAATGTGAATGAAATTGTCTTAACATACACTCATGGTAACTTATTTTCCATCTTGTTTACAAAATGAAAGAATATCTGTCTCTAGTAGAAAATTCTATGTTTAAAGCAGTCTTCTACTATCCTTTGAAGTGTTAAATCCTCCTAGGTTTCATTTTTTTTGGCACAAGAGTAGTGGATGTTTAAGAAGCCAACAACATTAGCTTGCACAGGAGCATTCCTGTCTTATTTTTGTTTCTAGATCTGTTTCCTGTGTTGGGGGAAGGGGAATAAGAGCACAGCTGCTCCCAAAGTTCAAGATGAAGCTGCTTCTTTAGTGTGTTTTAAACCTTGGTCACAGTTTCTTACTGGAAGTCTTTAAATGAGCTTTAGTCTGATCTTCAATTGCTCTTTTATAGGCATGAAATATCCCTTCTTCTCCTCTTTCTTCCCTCACTCTCCATACCAGCCCCCAGCAACTAAACCCACTCACTAATAAAACAAAAGTCGTGATTATCTGCAAAATAAATATCCAAGAGAACCCTCTGAAGCAGAGCTTTTTGATGTGCATGTTTCTGAGACCAAGCAGATAATTGGTTCAGCATCAGTTTGGCAGTGTGATTGATACTTGTTCTGAGATTTTTTTTTTCCTCCTGTTTTTAGTGTTGGTGCTTGCCAGCACAGTAGAATGGCTTCTTTGGATACCAGAGCTGATCCTTTTGAACCTTTGTTTCTCAGATAAGCTGCACATCACAGAGAAGGGGAGATGAATTTTCTCCCTGGTTATTTGTGGTACTTCTAGTTCAGATGGAAAAGTAACAACCTATTCCTCTCTTATATTTCCTTACAAATATTTGAAACAAAGTCTTCTATCTGAATTTTGGCACACGTTCCCCAATGAGAAACACTTCTAGTTTTTCATAGTTTTACAAATTAAAGCATCTCCTTCTCCTGTTTGTTCAGTTAACATTTTTATTGTCTGTGTTGTAACCACATGTATAAAAGGAATAAACCAAGCCTGCAGTGTGAGGAATACTGGTGTTGCAGTTCTTCTCTTTCATGCACTGGTAGGACTTGCTGTTTGGAAGAGAAGGAAAAGCACATATTGTTAGTTTAATTTGATTTTTCAGTCTTGAGAGCAGCTTGATGGTTTGTAGAGGAAGGGTATACTTTGTTTAGAATGTAGAATAATGGGAAATAAAAATGTTGTTGTTTTTCGTAGCATATATCCCAGGACAGTGAGACATAAGTGGAAGTCTAGTTTTCAGTGTGACGGTTTAAAATCTGAAGGTAGTTTAATCCAAGAAGTGCTGACAAAGGAGTTAATGTTGGATTCTCACTGTTGATTTACAGAAGTCTTGGCATACTATGGTGATAGTAAAAACCTGGATGAACGCCAGTGTTGTAGACCAGGTAACAGAGGTAGTTACAAGCCTAGATACTGATAAAGGCAAAATATCATACTTGTGTAGGGCTTGGTTCATAAAGGACAGAGAAGAATCACAGGATGGATGTTGATAATGCTTGGCAGCATCAGTTTGTTAAATACAGGTCTTGTTACACTACCAAGCTTGCGATGCTTTTGAGGTGCAATATACATATTTAGACTTCTTTAAGGTCACTCTCTTGGTGCTATTTAACATTTTCATGAAAAAACAAGAACAATGCACAAAGAGAAGGACACACAGTAGCTGAATCAGAGGCAGATGATTACAGTTACATTTGAGTATCTGCAAGTACCAGTGGATTGCCAGTTCTCCACACAGGAACTATTCTTTTATCCATGCCCTTGTAAAAATAAACACAAATCTTACACATGATTTGAAGTTTGAGAAAGTAATAATGAATGGAGCAAATTGCTGAGTGACTGTGCTTGTCAAACTGGGAAAAACAAAATCATTGCTTTCAACATTGTGCACCAAGAGACAAAGACACAAGGCTGCTTCTTAGAGCAGTAGACTCTATCCTGCATCTCTGACTGAAGTGCTGACATGATCTCTGGGAACATAAGCTAGAAAGTTTAGGAGTGGTAAGGGAGATGATACTCTGACACCAAGAAGATTAGGGCTGGATTGTTTTCCTTAGTCCTGGTATCCTTAAAGAAGGAAATAGATGAAGGTTCAAAGATGAAAGGGTGGAAAGAAGCCTTAAGTTAAAAGTTTCTTTAAGGGGTTGAGCTTACAAAAAAGCTAAAAGGTGTTCTCTTTGAGCCTTCATAATGTGTAAATCTCTGAACGTCTGGTGTTTAATTCTAACTGGGATAATAATGGAGCCTCTCTATTCTGATTCCAGTTCTGTCATGTCCTGACAATTTTAAAAGCTTCACAGATTTTATATATAATAAGAGCTTAAGCGTATTCAGTGACACAGTTAAATATAATTACCTGATGTTGTAGATGGGGAAAGTGGGAAAAAGTTACATCCTTTAGTTTTGCCTCTGGATTTTTTTATGGTGACATTTACAGAAATTTTGAGATAGGGATATTTTCTAACTGTGTTGTCCAGTGAAATAGTTCTGTAAATGTTCCAAATTCTGGGTAATTAGGGTTTGTTGGGTTTTGGGTTGGTTTTTTTTTAAGAGAATTTGCATTTGCTATATGAGCTCTGACCTTGAGGAATTGTATTAGTACCTTCAATCCTAAAACTGAAATTAAGTGGAAGCTAAGATGAAAGTGAAAGCTAGGGGTTTGATAATTATCTGATAGCTGCAAAAAGTGAACAGTAGCATACATAATGAAAAGAATATTAAAGTACTTAAAAATCCAGTGACACACATACACACCTGTACAGACTCAGAAAAATCAAACAGATGAGACTAGGATGGACTGCAGCAGTTTATAGATAGATTGCCAAGTCAATAAATGTGTGATAGAGTGAAACATTGGCAAATACTTAAGGAAAAACAAGAAGTTCTGCATTTAACTTTTAAAATGTGCCCTCTTATTTATAATGGAATCAGTATATCACCCTGTGTGTGTATATGTATATATAAATATATATGTTATTTCTGTGAAAATGAAACTAATTTTTTCTTTCATATTAAGAAATGCCATATGCTGATGTTGGAGAAAAGTTTTATTACCCTTTCTTACAATTAAAATATATATTAAAGAAGAAGTAATAGAACCCCTAAGTTGTTATTGTAGATTTTGCATTAATATTCATTATGCACTTTTTCCTATGTAACTTACAGGAGGCGGATAATAAACTAAATAGTTAATGCAGTATACAATATAGTGTTTTAGTGTTTTCAAGTACTTATAGTTACATAAAGCAGGAAGAATATAAATGAAACCCAGAAATGTGGGGAGAAAAAAAAATGACTGGAATCAAAGGAACAAGGCATGGAAATAAGGTCTGAAACTTCATATGTAACCAGTTTTTGTAGTACATAAATACATTTATCTAAACAGAGTTTGACTAATTCTTCTCAATTTGAATTTTCTCAAGGATATCTGAGTACTTACTATCCTGTGTCAGATTAATTATTTTTCAGGTATAAACGTGTCAGCAGATGTTCCAAGGATCCAGTCTGCTTCCACCCTCATGATAGGATGGGGTGTGGTGCTTCAAAACTTGGCTACTCTATACCTGGGAAGAGTGAATCAACTTTAATTAGGTCAATCTTTTAATGTCAAACCCCTCAAGCCTTCCACTGTCCCAACAGATGCACAACAAGAAATTAAAACCACTAATCTCAGTGCTGTGTGTGTATTCATGAACTCTTGGAACTTTAGTGTTGTGAGAGCAGCATTGTTTATGATACCAAAAAACAAATAACACCAGGTCCTGCCTTCAGCCTCTTCTGAAAACAACCAAGCAAAAAAAGTTGCAAGCAAATGATGAACATTAATAATCTTTCCAATTATAAGAATATAGTCTTTCAAATTATAAGAATATTGAGATCAAATGTTTTTATAAAAAGTGCTCAGGAGATGATCGAGTTCAGTGCTGAAGTTTGCGTGTTCAGCCCTGCAGCCTGACATAGAGGTTGTGGCTGATTAAACCTGAACTATCTTAGCTACTGTGTCAAAATTATGTTACTGCTCAGAGCCTTTCTAGCTTATTGTAGGTTAAGCAAGGGTCCCTTTTTCTTTTCTAGCTGTTGTTACTTTAAAAAACAAACCTAGAATAAGAACTGTGCAGTAGTGTTGTCTGATGTGAACAGCTGGGATGATATGTAGAAGTTCTTTAGGACTTGACTGAATTGTGCTGAAAATGTGTGTATTATGTGCTTGTCACAACAGTCAGTGTTCGTGAGTATTACAGGTAATAGAGGTGGAGTACGTAAATACATTGATAGCTGTGGTTGCACAAGTCTATTCCAAAATGCCATATTCAGTTGTGTAATACTTCTGAATTAATATGCCCCCCCCCCAATTATTTTTTTGCACTTAGACTTTATAAGCTCTGAACCGCAGATTTTGAAAGTGAGTGATACCAGGGAGATCATAGAGTCTGTGTCATTATTTAAATGGAAGAGGTGGGGTGGGGTGTGTAATCCAGAAAGGAATCTATTTTCTGCCCCTTCTTTATGTTCTCAGACCACATGCAGATTTATTCGAATGTTGACAGTTATGCTTCTATCCTACTTCTGTTCAGCACTAACCTGTCTCTCTTGGTCTGCATCCTGTGAGATGTGTGCCTGGGGAAAGGGAAAGTGTCATAACTTCTCAACTCTACAATGATTCATAGCAGTATATGAGGAAAGTGGCAGGACCCAGTGATACTGCATCGTATTTATTTGTTGTAATCTTTTCTCGTGGTTTACTTCCGTTTTTCCTCTTGGTGTTTTCTGTGTCAAAATTTAGGTGTTACTCTTATTTTGCCACTGTCAGCTGGCTGTCCTCATAGATTAAATAAATCCCATTTTTAACCATGTGATTTTATTGAAGGCTCTGAATTTCAAGGTGCTTTGAGATTAAATCATGATTTGTTATACAGAATTTCATCCAGTGGCTTCCTTCCCATTCTTAGGTTCTTGGAGGGGCAGCGATGGGGCTAACGACAGTACTGCCCTCCCTCCAACCTTTATTTTAAAATTCAGATGTTTTTAAAATCAAATTCAGTCAGACATGGACCATGGGGAATGTTAACTTTTTTCTTTTTCTATTATGAATTGAAATGTAAAGCTGGTATTTTAAAATTTAACACTAAAAATGAGACAACCAAAATGTTCATTGTCATTCAAATTATCAGTCTTAATTATTGCATTGATTACTTTGCTTGGACTATTTCTACAATATTAAGTATGTATGATATTAAATTATTAAAATACAGTAGGTTTTGTAATATTTATATTTCAACTTATTTCCATCGTACCTCTTTGTAATTGTTTTTGCATTTTTTTTCTATCAGATTTCTGCAGAACGTGTTCCAAAAACACTTACTTTGCTATATGCCGATGGAAAATGTTCTTCTGTCAAAATTTCTAACCAGATATACTTAAAATTTTTACCAGCAGTGTGATTTTTCAGTTTATGGGTGTTGAATAACTACTTTGCATTTATATCAGAAACAATAATAATAAAAAATATTCCTGGCAGCAAAAGGTACCACATACCATCCATCTAGATACCATTTCTTAAAACTTACCTGCTTCTATTAGGGACTGAGATACCAAGGAGCTTCTTGGTATGTTTACCTATGCTATATACAAGTGTTCACAAGGCAGTAAAGCTGTCCTGTGATTTCCATGCGTCCCACATGTTAGAATGCATTACAGAGAAAAATACTAGATGATTAGCTTTCACACAGTTGTGCATGTTATTGCTGTAGGCAGCACTTTAAAAATCTGACTTGTAATTTTGTTTGTCTAGTCTCATGCACACTATTATCTGTGCCCAGTGGCTTGAACAGTGAACCATATTCATTCTCGAAGTGGCTTTAGGCCATTCATCCTTGCATGTTGTGTAGGTGCAGTTCAGGAATCCCCAACAAAATTACCACTGCTGTTTCACAAATTCATCCGCTCCTTCTAGCAGGTTTTCCTATTAAAGCACAGAGAGTTGAAATAACAAGAGAACTTACTAAAAAATAGCATAGAGTTCAAAGCATAATAAACTTCTGCTTACTACAGTTTTGTCTGTCGTCTTAGTTCAGAATAAAGCCTATCAAACATATCCCTACTCTGGAGTACACCTGTGATGTACAACTGTACATAAAGCCATATGCTGTAACGTACTGGCTGCTTCCTTAGAAAGTCATTTGACTTAATATTGTAAAACTCTATGTGATCACAGCAACATGTAAAACTTCAATAGTTATGACATGCTAAGCTCATTTTTACATGTGAAAGGCTTGCAATTTTGTAATAGTTTAGGTTTGGGCTGCTGGCTGGAAACACACTCTCCAGTGTATTTTCCAATGTTTTAACCTGAGTGAGTTGATTTAGATTAGGCACCCTTCCTTTTCTGCCCCTCAGCCTTCATGTCAATATTGCATTGTGGACTTTTCCATGGAAATTGTAGGGTGGTGACACAAATGTCTGCCCACAGCTCTTCAGGTGACCTCACTAGCAGCTCTTTGTCTCTCTCAGCGGATCCTTTTCCTTCCAAAAGCCATGAGAGGGAACAGTGGAAAGGCTCAGTCTCCCCACAAGCTCCCAAGGCAAAATACTAGGCTAATACCTCTCATTAAGAATGATGCTTCAGAACTATTATTTTTCTGACCTCTTTTAAGTTACATCTGGTGTGAGTGTTTGGTATAAAGTGATAGCCTGAATTTTTTCTGATAGGCAAGTTCTGTTGTGTTTTTGCTGAATGTGCTGTGCATACTTAAAACTTTGTTTTTTCCTTCTGCCTTTTTAGTGTGTTAGGGAAGTTGGGAAGAAACAAGCTCATATGTTTATATAATGTGTTTGGGCCACTGTTACTTCTTTTTCTTGTCTTTGAAGTATGTATCTGAGAGACTGGAAGGTAGTTATTCTTTCTGTAAGCTATTTTAAATAACTAGCCAGTGGTGTTTTCTGTACACACACATATACATGATGTGCAGACACAGGTATGTGCAGGCACACATGCATATGCACATATAAACCAACATATATAAGCACCCTAGGCCAAACTCTGTAAGAAACTGGTTTTGTTCTGTATTCTCTTCCTGCTTTACTTTTGAAAAGTAGTATCCTCAAAGGTTTTAACCTGTTTTCTGCATTCTCATCAAATACAATTTTTTGCCCAAGTGTTAAGGTGTCAGCCTGCCCTATTTCTTCTTCACAGAAGCATTCTTCACACCTACAGCATTCTTCTGTTTTTCGTGCCAGAAATATTGGCAAAGGTTTAAGATTAATGCAAAGTCACTGCTGACCCATGTTTCTGTCACACGTTACTTACAGTGTGGTTCTCTCTTTTGATACAAAATGTCAACAGTACGCTGGACCAGGTTAATTAATTTCAAGAAAGTCATGACATCACTTAAAGGCTAGGCCATCAGATGACAGTATGGTTTAACATAATCCTTACCTGTGATGATTATGCTGGAAGTAATTTGCAGCTTGTAATGAAAACAGTATGTTGAACTGAATTAAAGAGTATCTCTTGTACAGGGAGGAATTTCACTACATAAAAATCGTAGCAAGTAGAGGTGTTTTTTTTTTTCTTCTGCTAAGTAAATATTGCAGTAAATGAGAAGGCTGTTTATTCAAATAAGTTGAGGTAGTTGGGGAGGAGTGCATTAACTCTTTATGCAACACTTTCATGCTTCACTGTATCCACTAATGCTATTGCACCGGTTTGGGCCTTTTAAATATTTGATAAATAATACTTCTGTTCAGTGCTGCTTCACATCACCTGAACATAATGCAGCCAGCTGTGTGAAAAGAAATTCATAAACATCTCCTCCACCTGAAGGATAGCTGAAGAAGCTGCTCAGTATAGTGGTGCCTGTTTTGGTCTGGCAAATTACACATCTTGCATAGTGCTGTCTTAATTAGTCCCTCTGGTACACTGAGATGCTGAGCTTGTCATCCTTCATTGCTTGTGACAAAATTGTGGTGTTTAGGAGGAGGTAGAAAATGCTGAATGTATAATCTTCATTTGTAATCACATCAGGTGTATCAACATAAACATTTAGTTTTTAACTCTTTTTTGCATGCACTGATGGTTTTCCGCTTTTGCTGAGTAACTGTTAATGAGCCTTTCTTAAATTCCCTTCCCTTCATCTCCTTTGATCATCAGATTCTGCTAATAGAAACTGGTTTATGTATTTAATCTTTTACATCTTCATCTTTAGGCATTACAGGGCATTATTCAATGACACAGTGAGATTGTAAATATAGCAGCCACTGTATTCTGTTCCTTGTAATGGTTAAGCATACTACAAGAAAGACCTTTTTGAATTTGTATCATTTTTTTGGTAACTTGCTTTGTTAATTTTTGCCCTTTTGTTCTCTGAGTCATAGAGGAACAGTTAGTTATACTTCATGTGTGAGAGGGAGTGAGGACTAGCTGATGTGCACTGCTGAGTGGGAAAAGGGGTGACTGGAGGATGGTTCATTTCAGTGGTCTTCGGACAATGGGAAAACACCTCTTTGGCAACCACTGGCAGCAGCAACTGTCGAAGACACTGACCTTGGTTTCTCAAGAAGAGAGGGAGCAACAGGCTCACAAATCATTTCTTTAACAATTAATTAATGTATTACTTCTGATTTGCTTACCACTTCTGACAGAAAATATTACCCTTATTTGATAAGACATAGTACCTTATTTTGAGCTACAGAAAAACTGTACTGTCATCCCTTGCTAGAAATAGAAGGTAAGTTTGTGTTCACAGCAAGTACTGCATTTACTTGCTGTATGTTATGTGAGGTCTCCTTTGAAGTTTGTATGTGTGATATTTCACAGGAATACTGGAATATCGTTATTTTTCAGAATGCACTGTTAGGTAATGCAAATAATATCAGTTCTCAAAGTCCCGGTTCAGAGGAACCTAGTATTTTCTGAAATAAGCTATTTTAAAACTGATGATGAAGCAGTAACACAAATCAATAAATTTGGGGATTTTCAAAGCAGAGACAAGTCTGAAACATCTCTCCTTCAATCTTCCTGTTGTGCACTGGTACTGGCTTCTGCTCAAGCACTAGTTTTAGCATCAGTTCTGATTCTTCTGAATTTATCTGACAGATTTATCTCTGTCAACCACAGGATTTGTATGCCGTCTCATACTTTAGTTTCTGATGTCTGTACTTAACTGATTTGTTTCCTATCTGCCTAGTCCATCTTTTCATTTTTGGTAAAATGGATTTATCTTGGTTTTATGATTAAATGGAAGGAGTTGCTAAGGAATCAGATCTAGATCCTTTATTGCATTTAGCATTGTTCCTTGAAAACCTGATTATATCTTGCAAATTAGAGTAACATCTTGAAGGTAATAAATCCTGCATAGCTTATTAAATAACCCATTTTTTAACTTCTAGATTATTACTGAAGCGGAATGGTATTATTCCAAACCTCGCTGAGTGTGAAGTGTTCTGTTGTTGGCTCTAATTGTTCACTAGTAACAAAGCATTTGCCATACTAGGATGGAATTATTTTGTCTCAGACTTCACATTCAGAGTGTGATTTCATAACTATCAGTTGAATAATGGCTTTTATTAATGATATTTAAATATTTATCACGTGTCTAACCCAACATTTGTGAAAAAGCAAGGGAAATACTTTTCTAGATAAATTCAAATCCTAATCTTTAAACCTCTGTTTATCTTATGTTTGCAACTGTGTGACTGATAATGGGCTATAAAGTCCACTTTTGTGTCTCGTGCATTGAAAATGTGTAGTATATACATATATTTTATTACTGCTGATAACTAGATTATAGTTTTGCCATTAATACTTTGCATTTGCATTTAGGAAATATTTTTTAATTGATGTGTATGACTATAAAATGTGTGTTTTCTCCTTCTGTCTTGGCTTCTGAATACCTTACAACTTTACTCATGTGAGCAGCCTTCATTAATTAAGAATTCTTTTGACATTTTCTGCTCTGAGATATTTCTTGACATTTCTCAATGTTTTTCTCTGGTGTAGCTCTTGTTGATACTGACAATGAGATACTGAAATGGAGAAATGGAGACTGCATAAAACTCGTTGTCCTAATATCAGGTGCTTTGGAAACAGTGCCTTTGCAGTCATCTCTAGATGAAAACCTTAAAAATAAAAGGTTGTGGGTTTTGTTTGTTTGTTTTGTTTTAAACACACACCCCCCCCCCCTGATTTTTGCTTCTTATCATGTAGTGATGAAGCTGATCTGGTTAGAAAAGTAAATCTGTGATGTAGTTGCCTCAGACATTGAATTGAGTGACTGAAAAGGATCATTACTTCAGTGATGCTTATGTGAATTAACAATTAACAATGGAAGCTAAAAACACCTTACCCAGTGAGAACCTAGCCACAGTACATGTGCTCTTTGAGGTGAGGAAGATCCCCTTGTTCTTTTGAAACTGATTGTAGTTGCAACTATAATGTCACATGGTAATACCATCACTTTAATAAGGGAATTTCTTTACCTGCAAAAAGCAAAGCAAACCATATTCCCTTCTCTGTTTTTGTCTTACATACAAGTCAACTCACTCATTTTTTTCTGGTCAGAGTTAACATGATTGTTAGACTGCAGATATGTTGATAAGGGCTGTTTTGACAGCATGCCAAAATACTTTCTGCAAAGGATAAAATAGTTGAATATAGAAAAAAAATCTAATTTTCTTGGAATTTAATAGGATAGATATTTTAAACCCTTAAGATTTCTATCTTACTCTGTTTCAAAATATTTTACTTATTTCCGCTTTTCTCTATGTCTTTGAGAGGAGAAAACTTAAAAGGTGGGAATCCAAAGCTGAAAAAGGGCTATCAAAAAAAAGCACTAAAAATATTCACAGATTTTAAAAAGAAGTAATTTTAATGGGGAAAAAAATCGTATCATTGGTAATCGCTTTTACTTCAGTAAGTTCCTGTTGAAAAATTTCAGTGTTCTCTGTATGTTGAAATGAGTGTGGGTGTCCTGCAGTGAAATAACTTGGAGTCTTTCTGCCATCTTTTTTTTTTTTCCCCATTGGCCTTTCCTGATCTCAACAAGATTTATCCAAAAGCAATAAATGGACTTTTTTTTTAACTATCTTTGCTACTGGGTTAGTAGTCTAACATTGGTTCCAGTATCTGAGATTGTGTGTATCTGGGATTGACTCAGAGCAGCATCTAGCCAGTGGTCACTAGTGCAGAAGACATTTCAGGGAATTTGAAAATCCTTTCTTTTTAAAGCTCTTCTGTGTATAAAAATTTTTAGTCATTTGCCAATGTTTTCAGTGAACTTAATATCTGTAAGAGATATACTGAGTTACAGCTCTTCCAGAGGGCATGGGCTGTTCTACTGTTATGTTGATGTTTAGGATAATTGTAATGTAGCTATTAGCATGCTTGGTCATCAGGAATGCATTCAGTTGCTCTGACTAGATAACATAACCTTTTCTGGCCAGTATGTTTTGTTTGGTTTTTTTTTAATAGACATTTGACCCATGTGTCAGATAACCACAAACCCAAAACCTAATCCTGCAAACACCAAAGCATACATGAAACTTGCTCAGATCAGCATTTTTACTGCCATGGAGATTGCTGAGGTGAATAGTGACTCATTTGCATCTAGTAAGAAATCCGTAAGTGGAAGCATTGGCTCTCAGAAGTGTGAAAGTGTCTGACAATTGTGCTTTACAATGTGTTTTATCTTGAAAGCACTCCTGTATGCTTTATCAGAAACAATAAGAATTCTCCAAAGAGTTTCTTTTCAATGCCTTTCAGAAGTCTTACTGTGCACAATATACCTCTTCTTTCAGAAGTCTTGACTGGGCCGTTTAGTCTGCACCACAGAAGTCTATTAAATAAGATATATATAAATTAAAATTCCTGTGAAATTACTTTAACAATAGATCTTCGTCAGGAGATCCTACATGAATAATATAAAATTGTATTTTAAAAATGTTTATTCTTCAACAGTGAGACTTTACTGCTTTCATTAGATAATGAAACTGTATCAGCAGGTATTTTGGTCCAATTCATATTAAGAGTTACTCAGTTTCAAGGTAATGCAAGTATTTCTACTGATCTTTCAGTAAAGCTGCAGCTTTGTATCTCAGCATCTAACTTGTGTGTTAAGTGTCAGGTGCTCTGGACTGTGGAAACTTCACTGTACTTTCAATATATTTCCTTATGCTCAGCTGTAATGTGCTCCTAGGTCTCTATGATGTAGAGGTTCAGCATGGTTTGGTTTCAAACACTGAATTTGGGCAACCTTGCCAAACATCACCTGTGATATTAATTAAATTGGTGATGCTGAATATTTTCTCTGGGATGTCATGCATGTCCTGAAAAAGATGAGAGACCTAGTTTATAGTCAGTCTACTGCTCAGTGTCTGAGTGGCCAGATGGTTACTCTGCATGGAGAACTTCAATGAGTATGTGCAGCACGAGTAGTTTTAGGAAATCTTAATTGACTGTGCTGTTGCTTTGATGCAAAATGCAGGACAATAAACTGAAGGAAGCAGTTCTGGTCTTGTGTGCTTTGCTTTTGATCTTCTGAGTAAATTTGAATTTACTGTAAATTGATCAAAGTTAGGAAACTCAAGCCAAAAGTATCACTGAAGTGATGCCCCTAGCAAACCTGGTAAAATACCACTTGTAAAATTTTTGAGTGCTCCTCCTGTAGTTTTTTGCTTCCTTTTTATGGCCCTTAACTGCACTGTATTGCTTCTGGTTTGCAGTTTTATTATCCCATCTGACATTTGCATATCCTATGTCATACCTATACTTTCTGTCACATCATACAAATACATGCATGCTGCATACTCTTTCATCCTGTGTGTTAGAAAGGAGTATATATTTGGAAGCTTTAGACTGTCTGAATTTTAAGGGATGTAGGATCTTTAACCTAGACACAGGCTCTGTTTTGGGCCCATGCTTTACTTTTTTCTTCTTCTGGTAGTTTTGATATACAAAATTAAAAAGATAACAAAGTAAAGTGGTAAGGTCAGTAAGAAGGGGCAAGTGTGACTTAGTGACTAGAAATGAAAGTACTGCTGATAATTTAATGTGTTCAAGTGTGTTGTGATTTTAAAAACCTGTTTATTTCATGCTAACATCAAAATCAAACAGTGCTCAGATACTGATAATTCAGTCTTCTTGAGAAATTAACTGAAAGATCAAGCACCATAAGGCAACAATGCAAAATTCCTTAATTCAGCCTCATAACTTTGTATCATACCTGTCCTGTATAGGCAGTTTACTGTAAATCAATTCTTGTCCTTCTTGATAACACCGTATCACATTGTCAATTGTGAAACACTGTCTGCTCAATTTTGCTTGCAAATTGCAATGTTTCTTTTACGAAGTAGACGCAACAAAGATTTCAGTATGCATTTGTATGCATGCAGACGTTATGCCTTACTTGCAAATGTGTCTTGGCATATATATTTTCCAACTAGAAATGTGAGTAGATTTTGCTGGTAAGATTTTACAAGAAGTACATGCATTTGTATTCAAATAAAAGTAATTTTGAAATCTTCTTGAAATCATGGTGGTTTTCTGTATGGAGATTCCATATTAGAAATAAGAAGTACACTTCCCGTTTAACAGATTTATGGACTCTGAAATGTTATTATATGAATTTTATTTGCATAGATCCCAGCTGCAAACATCAGGAGATAATTGTCCTGCTAGTCAGATTACTTTTTGTCAGAGTAACTGAAGCATGCCCTCAGTCAAAAGTGTGTATATTTTATATTCCACGTGTTGTAGACTAAGAACTTACCCAGAATTGTGCCTGATCTTTATCTGCAATTTCAGTGAGGTAACCTTTTTCAATTATCAAAACCAAAAGGGACAAATAGATGCACTTGTATCTAGCTAATGAGTTCATGTGGTGCAGGGTGGATAAAATGCTGGGTGTTCCTGCAGCTTCCAATGAGATGGTTAATCATCAGCCTTGGCATAACTGGCTGTATGGTGGCTTTTGCATCCCTTCAGTTGTAAACTGAAAGACATGCGCTTAAGCCACCTTAAGAGTTATTTTGGAGTTATGTTTTCCCTGCTGCTGGGCAGTTAGCTAACTGGGAAAATATCTACTATATCTAATATCTACTAAGCTGAGCAGTGATAATGTGCTAGGTCATGTCAATTCTGTTGTTTCTGGTCCATACCATCCTTCAGTGATGCATGAAAGTGCTCTGAAAACAAATACCTAGACGGTATATACATTTAATCTGTAGAAATGATGTGATGAGTTGTGTTAGTCTACCATTTCTGTGAGGTAATGCTTGAGGCTTTGCATAGCTGCACTCCTTCATTTTAGTGTGGCACTAATATTAAAATTGATTTTTACACCACAAGCTACTAGCAGAAGTCATCCCATGTGTCTTAGATATTTGTGAACTTTTTCTCTTACCAATAATACATTCATCTGTGGAGGACAGCTCATACTACAGATCTAAATGGGAAATAGTTAATATAGACATGTGATAATGGGCAAAAAAGGGAAACCAAGCTGAAGTATAAATAGGATATTTATTTTCTGAGAAGTGGTAGTCTGTTGCTTGTCTAGAATGCTTGCTTTATTTACAGAAAAAGATTTCTATGTCTTAGTTCAGATGATAGTGCTGGCTCTTTTTTGAAGAAAAAAACTATTTTTTGGAGTATGACAACAAAACATGCATTGCATTTCAGAAGCAATTAAGAGATCTTGATAGTGAAGAGAAAGTAATTCCTATTTGGTCTAGTTCTAGTAATGTTTATGTTCTGGGCAAACTTTTCACAAAGATAAGTTTTTATTAGTAGCGTTAGGAGTTTTCTGAACACGACAGTAGGGCAAAGAACCTGGACAGTTTTAAGCCCGAGTTTAGTAAGCTGCACAGGAGATTTTATTCTGGAATGACTATAGAAATTTAAGTTATGAGTCTTTGAAGTATTGAGGGATCTGAAAGGAGACTGAAACTGTTTGTTTTCATTATGTTTATTTGGCACTAGTGATGTGCTTCAGCATTTCCAGTAGTTGCTTGTGGATAAGAAGTATGGTTTTTTTCTGTTCTTCTCCCAAATCTTTTAATAACAACAATTTTACCTGTCCGCTATTGTGCCCCCCATCTTTGTACATTCGCTGTGGAAGCAGTTACAAGATATGGGATCAGGAATTAATAGCTCCTCCTCAGGAAATCAAGAATAAAATGGATATTTTTATCCCTTTTTGTTATGTGAGGCATGGTCTACCTCCTGTGGTTGTTTAGAAGTTGTTACTTGACAATTGTTATAAAAATACGCAGCTATTGCAAAGACATAGAGGATATAGATGGTGACCTCAAATTCCATCTCTATCTCTATGATAGTCTATAATTATAGCCTTTCTTATAGCTGTTTTGCTTTTTGTAGGGTACTGAGAAGCATTCTGTGGTGTTTAGGGCGCATGGAGCAGACATACTGTGGAAACTTCAGGAACTGTGGAACTGTGTTCATTTATTGCATGGTTGCCTGCAGTTGCACATCCATCCCTAAGGCACTATTATCTATCTCTGAACTATGCTGTGGTATGCATGGAAATGCCATGTTGGTGATCCAGAGGAGGTCTTGCTTTCTTTCTGCTGCTTGAACTTTGCTGTTTAATGTGGAGAAATCTGTCATGTTGTCTGCAGAATATCCATATTCGCCTCTTTCTGTACTCCAGAAGGATTGTTCTCAGTAAGTGATGTCTTGCAGGTTGTTTATCCATCTGCCTTTCCATTTGCAGAATGTCTGTGAGAAAGTGGACTTCCACAGAAGTCAGCCTATAATCAGAGATCTCAGATTGAAAGGGGAAACACAGAAGAAATTCTTTCACATACTCTAACTCTGATGTTGAATTAAGTAACCAGAATGTGGGCAGGAAGCAGAGGGTGATAAAGAGCAGTGCTTCTATTAGGTTGTCTTGTTTTTCGGAAAGCTGTACAGCCTGAGTGACAGGGAGTGTTTATAACACATTCATGGCATAGCTGCTTCCTGGTAAGTGTGCAACAGGAGGAAGTGTTGTTCTTAAATTAGTAAGTGAAAAAGCAGCTGGTAGAAGATGGGCTGCAGCTTTCTGGGTTTTATTCTGGACAGGATTTAAAAAGAAAGTTCCTTTCAGGAGTTCGTTGGAGGGTCAGATTGAAAAATAAAATCTAGTTTAGTGGATTTTTTTAGGCTCAGACCATATCATGCCACCAGCTGGCTGTGAAGAGGGCTCTGTGCTTTAGGTGACTGTTGTCATAATAAAATACTTACTCTTACAGGGAACCACTATAATGTAAACCTGAATATTGATAAAATACATTGTTAGGCAGTGGAGTTGTTAGATATTGTTCCTGCTTCTGCTAATAACTTACTCTGTGTTTTTACACATATTATTTGAAAAGGGGACAAATAATTTTGCATAGCTCATTGATTTTATAATTGGGGCCAATTAAATGTCACTTTTGGTTTTTCTCATAAAAAGACTGTAAATCCCAATTAGGATGAATTCTATTTAAAAAATGAGTTGAGTCAGAAGAGCATGCTTTAACTTCACTGACTAAACTTAATAGCCAAACTTGAAAATTACGGCCATAATATTTATAGTGTAATAGACAGTTAAAATAAATAGGATGCTATTGTAATTTACTTTGAGATCAAACACAAAAAACATGCTAGGGAACACATTTTAATGGAAGAGGCTTATACTGTGATAAATTCTTTCCTGTTCAACACCTTAGAAATCATCAGTCTTGGGGGAAAAAAAATCCACTGAGTTGTCTTTCATAGAGTACTGTGTGACAGCAACTGTGCTGCTTCTACTCCATTGAATTATCTCTAATAATTTCAGATGGTCTGAAATGAACTTCTAGCAATGTCCTTCATGAGGAGTTCCTGTATTTAATGGTTACTGAAAGTACCAGGCCTCCAGCACTTCCTCTCTTCCGCAGCTCTCTGAAGGGTGAAGCTCAAGGATCAAAGAAATGTTAACTATATTGGCTTTAGGCTGTGCAAAGTATAAACCCACATCGCTTGTTTGCCGAGAAGTTCTGGGACTTGTCTAAGCGAGCAAGTTAACTAGCATCAGCCAGCCTCTAATAGCTGTAGTGATCACATAAAAATCCTGGTTCTAGTGAGAAACATTTTGAGGTGAGTTGGGCTTTTTTTCGAGGAAGGTTGTTAAGTCAAAAATCTTTTTATGAGCAAAAAAAAGCCCTTGGACCCCTTCATGCAAGATTTAAACTAGTGCAGTGTATGATTCTGTCACCTTTATACTAGTAGATTTTCCATGCCAGGAAACCATTAGATGGTAAGAATCATTGTTTTCCTTCAGTCTTTTGGGCTTTGGGGGGACAGAGGCACTTGTTAATGTGATGAGGTGCAGATGGGGCAGTTATTGGCTTCATATGGGTAATTTGGTGTGTGGGGGTGATTGATGTTCATTTGTAAATGATTCTGTTGACTTTTCTGCCAGGGCGGTATATGTGTGGGTAAATGTCATTTTCATGTCACTGGTGATGGAAACTAGAATGTAAACACTATGGTACAAGAGATGCCAGGAGCTTGTGAGCAGGAAGAGAAAATAAACAGAGGAGAAGGGTTTCCTAAAGGGAGTGGAGGCAAATACTGAAATTGATATTAATGGCTTTCTGGTCAGCTACCAACAGTTACAGATACTTACGTTACTTTTATCCTGACTAGCCAACCAATGTGAACATACTGATGAATAGGAGAGACTTAGTGCTAACATTTGAGATATGTATAGGATCACCCGTGATAATTAGCTTCTTTTTGAGTTACAGCCATTGGATTATTCAGGTTTTGAAGCCTAGTTCTAAGGGCATGATTTATATTGAGAGTCTTTATTCCTCCTTGGGATGTGACAGTGGTGGATTTGCAGGATCAGTCAATACTGGTGGTGAGAGCCAGGATAACTGACTTTGATTTTACCTTCAACACCAACAGGCAGATAGTACAACATTAAATATATTCATGTGACTGAGACCTCTTGAGAAGAAATAAGAATAAATACCAACTAATATTATCCTGACTTTCAGTGCTGAGTGCTTATCTGCAAGATCCAAGTATTTTGAACATTTTTATTTCACTGTTGCATTTGGGATCAAATAAAGATAATTAGATACTACTTTCAGCATTAAAGTGTACTTAACACAGTGTGGCTCAACAGAGGGATGAGTGATTTATTTGTAAATACTGCATTTGTTGAAGATAATGCATTTACACTTTTCTGAACACAGAAAAAGGTTGTTGAAAGGCTGCCTTGTTGCACTGTACCTAAATATTACCCATCATTTGTTATTGAAATATAAAAAGTAACTTCAGTCTGCTATATGTATTTTAGACAAATCAGAGCATTATTTTTTCTTTTTAGTTTCAGTATTGGAAGAATCAAGATGTTACAGAAATTCCTCTTTAGCAGATGCCTTCTAGCACTGAATCATTCATCTGTACTCATTAAGTAAAGTCTGCTGTTATTAAATGGCTACTTAATCATACAGTAGCAGCATAGGAGGGATATGTGCTTTCTTCACTGAATCTACATTATTTCAGCAGAGGTTGAGATGTTTAAATCAAGATCAGTTGCACTGATTTATTACAGGCTGTGAGGATCCTAGAGCTTAAACCCCCAGGCTGTGTGTGAATATTTCACTTTGAGGAGAGGCTGCCTCCCTTCCCTTCCTGAGTGAGCACTCGCTACTGTTCTTTCATATGTGCTTGCATGCACTAGGCAGCCTCCTGAGTATTTCAGCACATGGCATGTGGGAGGATTCAGGAGCAAAACCTATTAGTTGTTTGGGAGGAGCAGGATTTTGGACAGCAGCAGAGCACAAAGGTAGAAAAGAGAGAGCTGAGACCTCTGTTGTCACTGTAAAGGGATGGGGTTGCATTTGATGGAAGAGAAGCCTGTACCTGCTGCTCTGTTAGAGAAAGGGAGCAGTGTGTTTGACTGCTGTTTTATCATCATGAGAAGGGGAAGTATAGTGACTCAGAAGAAAAAATGAAGAAAGGCTGTGTCACTTTTTGCACTAGTTAGAAATAGTGCAAATGTAGAAATAATGCAAATGGGGAACAAATGCAAGGATTAATTAAGCACAGGGAATTTTATCAACAAGTGGGCAAAATAGCATGTGAAATGTGCCATGAAAATGTGACACTGTGTATTTGAATTAGATGGGACTGGAAGAAGGAATAATACTGAGAATAAGCTCAGGATAACAATTAACAACAGGTCTAGTTTTAAATCCAGCATGACTCTTCTGGGTTTTTATTTTTCCAGAGGTATTATCTTCTGGACAGTCAACATACAGATTATGTCAAACAAGTTTATAAATCTTAGGAGGCTAATTGCAAAGATAATGTGAAAGACACCAATTTGTTATTTTGCTTTATATTCATCTCTCTGATACACCAGTCCGGAACTGTGTTAAAGCTAAGGAAGAACTCCTTCAGACTATTTGGTTGTGCCACCAAAGTACTGATTATACTATGCAGAAAGGCATTCTTCATCATTTGAAACTTGGGTTGTATTTCAGTGTGGAAATTACAGGGAAGAGGGAGAAACAAAACACAGGGAGATGAAGAGGAGGAATTGCATGAGGTAGGAGAATGTGTAAAATAGAGGAAAAGAAAAAAGTAAGGTAGGAGGGCTGATTACTGGGAGAGATGACAGGTTTAGGTTACTGATATATAAATCCATCTTAGGAATAATCATATGGCTAGCTGTTAGTTTTCTTCGATATCAAGAAGCTGAAGTCACATAACCTGTGCTAATCTACCTCAGGGTTTATGCAATCTCTTTCTGTTACAAGTAAGGGTGAAGTCATGAGGTAATCCAAAGAACTAATTTTGTGTATTCAGAGGTGGGAAAAGTGTTCTTAGTGAGATTTTCTCATTGTATTTGATTTTGTGGTATATTTCTGGCTTCTGTTTGTGTTGATTTAGTTCATATTCTGTGCATACAAACCCTGTTATTACCAAACCAAATATTGAAGCTATTCTAAAAATAGGACTTACACCATAAATGTAATGTATTTCAGTTTGCTTTATTATTTCACATCTTGAAGGAATAAGCTTCTCCTAACTTGTTAGCCACTGTTACCAAACTGAGTGGGGAAGTGGACCTTCAGAAGGGAGAGCTACCCTGCAGGAAGATCTGGATAGGCAGGAAGAGTGGGTTAACAAGAACCTTATGAGTTCAATAAGGAAAAGTGTAAGGTCTTGTACCTGCAAAAACAATCTGTGTGTGTAGCACAGGATGGGGTCTACCCAGCAGCTCTGTCAAAAGGGACTGGGGATCCTGGTGCACAACAAGCTCAGTATGAGTGAACAGTGTGCTGCTGCAGCAAAAAGGCCAACAGGATGCGTGGTTGCATCAACAAGGTCATCACCAGCAGAGACAAAGAAGTCATTATCCCACTCTACTCAAGAGCTTGTCAGACCAGACCTGGAATAATGCATTTAGTTTTGGTCCCTGTTATACAAAAAAGATGTGGATAGGCTGGAGAGGCTTCAGAGAAGGGCCAGGAAGATGATCAAAGGACTGGGAAGCCTGCCATATGAGAAGAGGCTGAGAGAACTGAGTTTGTTCAGTCTTGAGAAAAGAATTAGCATGTTCCAGAATTTAAAGGGTAGCTACAAAGCAGATGGAGACTCCCTTTTTACAAAAAGTCACATGGAAACAACAGGAGGTGATAGGGTACAAGTTACTCCTGGGGAGATTTCAGTTGGACAGAAGAGGAAGATTTTTCACAAGGAGAATCAGCCATTGGAATAATCTCTCCATGGAAGTGGTAGATTCCTCAACATTGGACGCTTTCAAGATTCAGCTGGACAGGGTGCTGGGCAATCTTGGTCTATAACAAGCTTTTCCCAAGAGAATTTGGAATAGATGATCCTTGAGGCCCCTCCCAACTGGGTATTCTGTGATTCTATGATTGTATAAAATCATCTTAAATTC
>VWZO01018719.1:523561-776697 GCA_013396975.1 Bucco capensis | reverse complement strand
CCCCCCCCCCCCCCCCCCCCAAAGGTGGGATGTTTGAGACAAGACAGGATGATGTCTGTGATTGATTTGTACTTCCTGGGAAAATTGGTTGAAGGTATGTTATCATCTGCTTTCTTCCAGTGGAATAAAGAATAGCACACTTCTATCCTTTGTGAACAGTGCCAAGAAAACCCTGTTCTTAATTAAAAAAACATTCCTCCCTCCTTCCCCCCAGTACTTAATATATTTGACTGAAACAAGGGCTGTGTTGTCATCAGAAAGAATGACTTAAAGAAGTACTAGTAACTGAAGTACTAGTTAACTGAAATGTAGAATGAGTTTAGATTGAGGTTTAGCCTCTATCTAACATTTTGGGGGTTCTTTATAGAATGCTTTTTAAAAAAACTGAAAGAGTAGGGGTTAGTCTAACATCTAGACTGAAGTACCTACAGTCCCCAAAGCCTTCATGCAGCTGCCTTGACATCTAAATACGCAGGTTTCTGTGTTTCTCAGTAGCGAGGTATTTCAGTGCCTGAAATTCCTCTGTGCCGACAACACTGATGGTTTAACTTGTATTCTGTCCAAACCCTTCTGAGATTCTGGAATTATGTGTTCCCCTTGTACAGATCTCTGTAACACTCGTCACTGGAAGTGAGTTTAGCATGAAGAGTAGCAGCCATGGCTATGGCATGCTAATCACAAAAACTGTGTAGGGACCGGGAAAAGAAATACAGAAAAGATAGGGAGTTGGTTGTTGAGAACAAATCCCAAAATTGCCAGGGCAAGAGGGAAGCATGGGAGTCTGAGTGGGACAATAAAGCAGTGGAAAAAACATTGGAAGGTGAAAAACAGTGGGGAACAGCTAACAGATCTGTGAAGGGGACAGAAAGCTGAGTGGTAATGCTGATTAAAAGGAAAGCTAGTATAGGAGATCTGGAAGCTACTGGGAAATGGGATTCTGATTTCAGGGAGGGAGCAGTGTACCATATAATAAAATTGATGAGAACGAAGCACTTACTGTAAACAGGCAGGGAGGCAGGAATGACATCAGAGATAGGAAACCAAACCTGATAACAATGAGTGTGACATGCAACCCATGTCCCCAGGATTGGCAATGGTACACCTTGGATGAGAATAACAGGTGGCCAGCTTTTGAGGGAGACTCTGGGTCTCTGTATTGAACAAGGTGGAGCTTCTTCTCAGTGGTTACTGTCTTCAAAAAAACCCATGAAATTAAACTCAGCTCAGAATGCTGTCTTGAATAATGATGGAGTTACGGAGAACAAGCACTGCAAAGCTGGGAACATGAAGAATTAAAATTGTCTAGAATATATTAACTGAGCTCCCTTGGACATAGACATGATGTGTAGTTTTAAATTGTATGATACTGATTATGATGTATAGTTTTAAATTATATGATCTCAGAATTGTATGTTTTTCTCAACTGGACCAGATATGTACAGCCTATGCAGCAAAGGTGACAGGTCTTTGAAAACTTGTTTTCATTTGTTGTGGAAACTTTAAGACAGGTAGTGAATAGGGCAGTGAGCTACAAGAAAGGAAGGATGGGTTGCCTATTTAAGGCAGATGAATACAAATTCCACAGAAAATTAGTTTACAGAGTTATATAAAGCTAGGTGCTCTGGGAAATGAGGTATAGGAATCTCTAGTCGAATGCTAAAGTTCATGGTGCTCCTAATTCAAAAGTTTCATTCTTTAAGTTCACAGGTCATGTGACATACCACACAGGGGACTGTAATGCAATCTGTTGTTATCTTGACACTACCAAAGGGGAGATCAGTGTGAGAAAGTGTTTCTTTGCTCAGAGTGCTGTTCTGAAACAGCACAGAACAACTTGCACTAGGTAAACTGTGACCATGTGTAATTCACTTCATGTGTAGATTTTCGGTACTTCTGGCTAATGTATTGACTGAATGAGATTGGAGTCGTGTGGAAAGAAATTGCATGTCATCACCTAATAAAAAGCCAATCAGACTAGATATAAGCAAGGGGGCTCAATTAAATCCAAATTCTTTAAATAAAATGAATTAGTTTGGACTTCTGAAGTGCTTACCTTAAAAATTTTGTTAGTTTCCACCTCATCAGACACCTTTCTTGTTTTAAGATTTTTAGGGTTGAGGATGTTGGTGTGTGTATTTTATATATATATATATATATATATTTAGCTTGACTCTTTTTTCAAGTTTTAAATGGTATGCTTTCCATATATCTATCCTGGGAAAATCTTTGCACAATGTGCAAAGAAAACTTAAAATCTAGGAAGCATCGTTACTGTCAGTTCTTTAATTTCTGTTGACTTCTGGTAAAATCTTCTTTGAAAAACTATACCTTGCTTATTTTTTCCAATTCTGTATTTACTTCCATGATGAAGAAAATAAGAGTTTTCTTTTGATTTGTTGTAATTGTAGTTGTGTTTTAGGGTAACTGATTCTGTCTTACTTGGTTGTATTCCAACCATGGTCAAAAGTAAGGATGTGATTACTATTTAATGAGGCAAGTTTCAGTGGTTGTGTCATACCACATACATTGCTTTTCTACTCATGTTGTTGTTAAATGGCCTGCTCTAAATCAGATGGTCTAATTCTGTAAAATTTGAATACGTGCAGGTGGACTTTTGTGTCAGCAAAGCCACATTTATTTAATTGGAGCTCCATATGTCTGCAAAAATGGATTCCATATGGTTGAATAGTACGTTTTGAAAATGTTTCTTTAATTGATACTAAAGCCAGGAGAAAGTAGAATAACTTTAGTTATTGAGCTCCTCCTTAATTAAGTGATAGAGCAACTGTATACAAACCTTTCCATTTTTAAAGTGGTAATTGAATATGTAGGATTTTTTTTCACGTGTTAACAGTTTTATATAGCTTAAATCTCTGGCTAACAAAGCCTTAACTGTGTTGCTGTCCGTTTGTTCTCCTAAAAACAAGTGATGAAATGTGCCTGAATCATGCAATCCCACCTTCTACTAGGTTGAATTTACATTAGGTTTCTCACAGAAAATACTTTCAATTAAGGCTGTGCAGAGTTTAAAAAAAATACATGTATGTAGAACTGGTCAAATAAAACCCTTGCATGGGGGAAAAAACAAATTATGGGAAATAATCATCTTAGAAAAGCTGGAGATCTGAGTTTTTAACCTGTTGACAATTTTGGGCCATAAGAGTTGATAAAACAAAGAGACAAAGTTTTGAGGACTTATGTAAGTTGATTTTTTCTTTGTTGTTTGTTGTACACAGGTACCTAAGGATAAAACTGGCCTGAAGGAAAAATCTGGGGGAAACTGGGGAGCTTGACTGTTCTTGCAACTGAGTAAGTGAATGCTTAGCTGGAAATGAGTTTTACAAAATGTTAAAACTGTTAAATAGTTTTTAGCATCTCCATGCCTAGTTGCAGTCTGTAACTTGAGAATATACCTTGGCTTTTGAACTGAAAAAGTCTAGAAGAACTAGGGCTAGCTAAAGGGAATGCTGTATAGAGCCTGCAGTGCTTTGCAGTTGGTTTGCTTTTTATTGCTACCCTTAAAGCCTCCATAAAATTAAACATAGATTTTATGCAGGGTTTCTTGGTATTTTGGTGTTTTACATTTTCAGTTATTTATTTTGAGACTGATCTCTGAGTTTGAATGACCTCTCTGTTTTTGAAAGTTAAACTTGTTCTTGCTGGTTTGTGATCATAATAAGGCACTGAGATTCATCAAGACTGAAGTCCTAAGAGGTTAAATATGAGGTCATCATCAGATGATGAAGGCTGAGAAGGCAACCTTGTGGTGGCCTAATATGGTTGTGTTGGAAAGCGTGAATGCACATTTCATGTTGGGTGAGACAAAACCTATTGTCTTGGTTGCGTTTGCTTCCATTGAAATAGTTGGATTAGCTTCCATTAAATAAGAACAAGAGCAGCTTTTCTTGATAAGCTTGAACAGGGCATGTGGCAGACATTCCTAAGTGTCTGAAAGTCCTCAGTCTCAAACCCAGCCTACACATGTTTCTGAAAAGCCAGAAAGAGTATTTTTCAGTAACCCACCTAGCTTCCTTTCCTGGCAATCCAAGAATTATTCTGGTTGCAATAAATTGTTTTACATGTCAGAAGGTACTGTTTTATTTAACTTATTTATTCATACATAATCGTATATGAAATGTATGTAATATTAATGAGGAGATTAGTATAGCATGAAACTTCTTTTTACTAGTGGTGTGTTTTTAATAATGGGCAAGTTAATTGAGTTTTCTGAAAGGATTACCAGAGCTGGAATCTTTCTTCCTGCTGGCATTTATCATTCTAAAGAATTATGTTTTGTTTTGGAAGGTTTCAGTAAGTTGAATATCCTTTCTGGTATCTGCATTAAATGTTACAAACGCTACTTATCAGCTGAGAGTCTCTCAACTTAATCTGGTCTAAAGCAAAAGCAGTGCATTAAATCTTTGGTTTAATCTGATGTGTTATTAGTGTATGTTATTCCAAATCTATGTGGTGATTTAATCATATTCTTGTACTGAATACATGAACTTATGTGAAATTGATATCTGCCATGTCAATGTGTAAAAAAGTGTATTTCATTTTGCCCCACTATTTACCGTGTTTATCTCTTTGCTATAGAGCAGTAGACAAAAAAGTGTCTCATTGCTTTTGATATTAAAGAGAATGAAATACGTAACATAAAAAAATGTTTTTAGGGATTCCCAGAGAGTGGAAGTCCATTATGGTGGTATTGTGCATGTAATAAATCATGTACTTTGCCTAGGTTGTGGGGTTTGTTGTTGTTGTTTTGTGAGCTATACATACAAAAGACTTCTAATTCATTCAGAAATGCGTCATGGCAGTGTTAAGCATTATCATCCTTTGATTTGCGAGAGAGGTAGTGAATCACAGCTAATGCTTGAGACTGTATTATCAGTAACTGGTTGCTTTCCTATGCATTTGTAGCTCATTGAAGCTCTGGCTCGTGCAAATACTGTGCCTTGTCATACTTGCACTCACTGTGCATGGTTTTAAGAATTAGGGCTGTGGACCTACAAACAGGTGTAAGGTTTATTAAAGGAGAAAACTTGAGTATTCTTAAATGATAATGGCATGTTTTGAAATCAAAATTGGTTCAACAGCTCTGTTTTAAATTCAGCAGGGACCTCTCAGAGAGGTTTTTGCCTTGTTTCTTTCAACTTCAATACTAACATGCAGCAAATGTTTTCATTTATTTCCTGTGTTATCAGTCCTCCTCTGCATATTTTAGTCTATTGTGTTTGACACTGATGAAAGACAGATATTTCCTGACCTTTTGTATTTTGAATGCTACATAAGCTCAGCTGTTCATTTTGGGAGTATTTTCTTCTATCTTGTTCCTGTTTCCTTATTTGGAAGGCAGCACTAGAAATTCCAGGTGCAATTGCAGTCTTTTTTGGAATTACAGTTTTGAATTTTGTACTTGTGTACATGAGACAGGAGCTTGCCAGTACATCAGAAGGTGGTCTTTCTGTTGAGCTCGAGGATTTGTAGGTGAAATAACTTCTGCCTTGACAAAGATACCGTGTCAGTTTTGTGTTACTTTTTACATCAAAATTGTCCTTAATTGTTGTTTGAGGAAGGCAGAAATCAAGTAATATTGAACTTGGGGATAATCCAGTTAAATTGTGTAGTCTGTTCCTTTATGAATGTAGGATTAATCTCTTATTTAGGTGGTTTATCCAGTTTATTATTTTCCGGTTATTGCAGTTACAGCATCACTTACAGATTTTCTCATTCAGACTTGAAACTTAAGGCCCTGGGGCAAGATTTTCTCAGTTAATCATGGAAATGAACTAGCCTTGTGTTTGAGAGCATCCTATATGGAACAGTTCTTTTGCCTGGTGGTCTGAAAAGATCTACATGTTTGTGCAAATCTCCATATGGGTTTGAAGCAAGATAAAATGTTATCTGTGCTGCAACCCTGTGTGTACTGCACTACATTCTTTGTCAGGGATTGGTAGGTATTAGTCCATGCCATATTTAGAGGCTGAAGTGAAGACAACAGGTATCCTGTTGATACTGTAGGGTGAAGCTCTTCAACATTTCTTAGCAGTTAATTTCAGGGAGATTGTTACTATTTTTGTAAATCATAGTGTATGAGATTCTGACAGTTTGTAAAGATACCATAGGCTCTGCTGTTTGTAGGCTAGAAGTCTCCAGGGATTTAAAACTTCTCTATACCATCTCTCTCACAGAGATCAATTAAGTTTCTAATAAGATTGGGATCAGCTTAGCATCTCCTGAAACTCTTAAAAAGTTAATGCTTGGTGAGACAATTCTAGAAGGTTTTTTAATCTTACTAGAAATTTTTGGTTGAGGATTTTTGTTGTTTTTTTAATAATTTTGAGAAGGGTTCTTTGCTGTGCAGCAAGTGGTGGTTGAGTAGTGGTAAGTTCCAGAAAATGTAATCTTAATAAAAAGAAACCAAATAAATTTATTTAAATGATTTTGTTTATCTAAATAGATTGTCCTTAGACATCTAACAGAACTGTAGTTGCAACCCGCCCTCTGTGCTTTCTGTCTTTGAAAGACAACTTACTTTCATAAGACCTAAAATGTTGATGAAATTATATCTCCTTGTTTCACCTGAAGCCAAGTGTCACAGCCTTTTATGGGTGTTTGGAAAGTTATATATCACTAAATTCGAAAGGTACCAAAGTCCTGTGGTTGGCCTCAGCATTAAAATATATAGACACTTCTGCTTTATGAGGTTGTAAACCAGATAATTCATCACTAGTGAGGATCTGGAGGTAGACATAGGCTTTTAAAGAACAATATGTCATATTACAAATTGATTTGGAGGGGGAGTGTTTGTTTTTAGGGATTCCTGGACGGTAGAAGTCTATTATGGTGGTAGCATGTGTGTCATAAATCATGTACTTTGCCTAGGTTGTAGGGTTTGTTGTTGTTGTTTTCCTTAAAGGTCTAAGACTACTCAAACATTCTGTCACAATAATAATAACAAGTAGTATTCTCTCTGCAAACACAGAGAAGGGGGAAAACAGTTTTAATTTGTTTTTATTTTAAAAATGTGATAGTCTCATTGTCTTTATAAATAAATGCTAGTGTGTCTCACAATTCACGTGAACAGCAGTGCAGCTGTATTGCTGTTGCCTGCCCAAATAACACGAATAAGAAGGAAAGAGGGGATGACGAAGGGGTTATGTATCAGAGATTGGCATTGTGGTCTGAATGAATTGATGCTGTATTTTTATGGGGGGATGGCACACAGACTCATTACAGAGTGCTTCATCTGTTCGCTGCTCTTTGATATTTAGAAAGCATCTTTAGGATCCATTTTGTAAACTAGCTTTTGCAGTAACTGGCAGAACAGAAGCAATTAGTGGTGCAATCTCAAAGGGAATCTCAAGCTTCACTTTAAGTGCAATGATTAAATCCAGTAAAATGATAACCAGTGCTGCCAAGAACTCTTGTAATTGGTCACTAATGCATTTTGTTGTAGCAGTCGATAACTACTGCATTTGGTGCCTGTAATTAGTAATGCATACACGTTTGGTCAGTAAAATTGAAAATCCTAATAACCCAGGCTAGAGGGGGTGGGAAGGAACCCAGAGCTGGAGAACTGAAATAGTGCTCTGTTGATAGTACCTAACTAGAACTGTATGCTTCAATAAAACAAGTGTCCTACTGTGCTGGAATACAAATGGGCTGTCTGTGGCAGGATATAGCAAAGACATTTGGCAGAGAGGGATTTGAAAGCTTCTGGCATAATGTAATTGAATTGGCCATTTCTTTAAAGATACAGCAAATTGTTTGCTGTAGCATTCATCATCATAAGGAAGGTCAGACATCTTGCCAAACATATGATATTCATAATAAAAAGTTAAATGGTGACGCTTACATTTAAACACAAATCATGTTATCGTATTTGTAAAAGCTGTGGAAATGAATGGGAATATTTTTGGCGGTGCTGAGGCATTAGTAATCTAAGTAGGACTGTAATTCAAGAGAAGGAAAGTGTATAGTCAGGGAAAAGACCCCCAAGGGAATTCAGCTAGTGAGCAACATATGATCCCCTTTACTTGAGAGGATAGTAGGTGTTTTGGCACGAGTATTGCTGACTCTCTCTTCTTAAGGGAAGATGAGCTTGTAGGATCCTTTTTTTTTTCTCTTTAAAAAAACCAAAGGGAAAATGTCAAAGAAGAAGAACGTAAGGAAGTCTTTTAAAAGGAGACAAAATATAAACCAAAGGGTTGCTGGGTTTTGTTCAGTACACTGTGACAGAACAAGATGATGCAACAGCCTGTAGTATATCTGAAATGTTGTATGAAATGCTCAGTATTGGCACACTGGGAAACTTCTCTCGAGTCACATCCCGAATGCTGAACATAAATTGCATGGTGTCAGGAGCTTTGGGCCACACACTGATGCCTCTGCAAATGAGTAGCTGTTAGCTTTTAGGTTCTAACATATTCAGGAGACTAGCATTTTGATTTCTTGCACCACTGCACCACTGATAGGGTTGGAAATGGGAATAAAAATAATTAGATTGGATATATAGATCCCAGCAAACCAGCCAAGAATTCTAAAATGTGCCAGTGCTTGCTTTATGAGGGGACAAGGATAGCAGGAGGAAACCAGAGTGCAGATGCTAGCTGTTTAAATTCAAGGTGTGTAATAAAATAATTGAATATATGCTTCCTCCTATTAAAGACTCTTGAAAGCAGTACGTTACTGTTATATTAAAAAGGGAGCACAAATTCTCAGGCAGTATATCTTAGTTACGATATGCGCAGTGTACAGATAGGCAAACTGGAAGGTGGTGTTTTACGTCAACTGAGGCATTCCTCCTTGTTACAGGACTATTGCCATCATTGCATTTTTTTGTTATTTTGTCCAGCAGTAGCTTTGCAATATTCCCTCTGGCAGTTTTTTCACAGGCCAACAGTTGTTCCCCTCCAAAAAGCCTTTTCATCTAGTCACTCGATATTTTCCATTTAAAAATAAATCAAACATCTTTCTTCATTTTTCCTTCCTGAGCTTCCATATCCGACAGAAATATTTTCCTTTTTCTACTCTGCTGATTTGTAAAATATTACCCCACTTTCTCTTTGACCCATTTTGTCATTTTTCACCTTTACAATTTTCTTTCTCAGTCTTTACTCAAAAGTCTGTTCAAGTTCTTGCTTTTTAGAGGCTTCCCTTCATTTAACCTGGATATTCAGGAGTACAGGTCCACCTAAATTTATAGAGCCTGTATGTTTTTTCTGCTACCATGATTTCTGATGCTTTTCTTTTTTTTTTCCTTAATTCTGCTATGTAGCTTGCCTACCCATATGGCTCAGTGTGCTTTTTTCCCCCCTCCTTCCTTATTGCTATTTTTTTTTGTACCAAACTTGTTATATCTTGCGTTTTCACAAGTAACATCTCTTTGTTACTTTCTATTTGTACTTCTGTCTTTCCTTTCTTAATTGCATTAAATCCCAAGTCCTCCTTGTCCCTGCAGCTTCTGATCTGTCTGGTTAATGTTAAGCATCAGTGCAAAATTAGCCTAGCGGTTTCTGCACACATCTGCAATGAGGAAAGCAGTGGATGCAGGATCTCCTGTGCTTTGAAGCCAGACATACAGGACTGTGTCTCTGCTAATGCTATATGACAGTAACTGCCTGCTCTTGCAGAATTTTGTCCTGCGTCCTGCTCCTAAAACACTGGCTGTAGTTGTTAGCAAACCCAGCAGTTATTGGCTCCACTTGTAGTCACTGGAAAAAACTATGTTGAGCTGTTTCTGAACATCATCATTCTGAGCTAAATACCAGCATTTTCTCCTGTTACTCTACTCCAGAGCTCCAGATGATTTTTAGATGTTACTTTCTTACAGTGTTCTTCAGTATTTCATATTATACTGCTCAATTATGAAGATAGTGATGAGGAACAGCAAAATTATGTCCTTTTATTTTGATCTATGCAAGCCCATAATATCTAAAGCTCCTTCAAAAGTTGTCATTTGTGTATCTTGAGGTGCATTTTTTGTGGCCATACTGCACAGCTTACACGTGAGTATGTCATTCAGTAATGCAATGTTTTCATGTAGGACTGCACGACTAACTAATAAAAAGTGCATTTACTATCCATATGGTATTTAACAACTATGGAGGTGCAGTCTGAGTGCCAACAGAAGCATACAACCATCCAGGTCACATGCTGCAGGGAATACCAGAGCCTTTCCCTGGCAGCAGGTGGCAATTCTGAGAACTGCTGTGTGCGCTATGAACAGGTTGAGGGCTTAATCTGCTGGGTTGCAGAGCTGCAAGAGGTTGTAGAAACATTGAGGAGTATCAGGGAGGCCAAACAGAAGCTTGACTGGTGGAGTCAGGCTTTACCCTCCCTGAAACAGAAATGGGGCACCCATCTGATAGTTCTCAGGTTCAGAGGACCCCTATATCCCACCCCTGCCAAATCAGAGGCAGTAATACAGATATGGGGAGCAAATGGAAGATAGTCCAAGGTCGAGGCAACAAACAACCTCCTTCCTTGCCCACCTCATCCCCCCAGGTGCCACTAAAGAACAGATTTGAGGCTCTGGTTGAGATAGATCTGTCTAATAAAGACATGGATGATGAACAGTCTACAATAGAGAAACATCCACGCTCAAATAAGCTCACTGCTCCTATCACAACAGGATTGGTCCCTTCCAACCCAAATGATTCTGTGTGGAATAGCAGTACTCATACCTGCAGCTCAGGGTGTTTGGATGTATTGGGGAGAGAATTTGGGAGTACTGGAGGAACTAATCTTTCTGGTAGGAAACTGATGAAGTCCAATCTGTTTTGATAAATAGAGACTGAAATTGTGAGTTGGTGATTATCTGGTAATAAATGCGTGAGGATTAATTAAACGGCAAGGCTCTTTTGTTTGGAAATTAGGGAGATAAAAAGATGCATTGGAAATGAGGTAAAGGTAGAATAATTTAAACAGGAAGCAGATTTTGTTATTCCTCCAATATTCATAGTTATTTTAAAGCTGGAAAATTGTTGAAATTAAGATGAGAAATTAATTTCTAAACACAGATTTGTTTCAATGTCTCAAAGTTACATGTAATGCAAATTTCAAAACTAGTGAAGAAATTCCATTACACACAAATTCAAAACAGAACAGCTGTAAAGAGATGCATATAGTTAATTCTGTGTGGCTATGTAGGACTCAGTTTTACCAAAGGATGTGGAAAATGTTTTTGTATTTTTGAAACAAACCCCATCACTTTTTTGTGATCTTAAGAGAAAGGGGTTTTGAAACTTGCTTTGTTACTGTAGCACATTCTTTAGGCTTCCAAAGCATTAGTTTTACATTAATAATACCATTCTGCTACCCATGTATTGTTTGGAAAAATTAGGCTTGTTTAAGAAATGATAAATAACAGCACTGATATCTTAGCTCCCTACCGTTGGAAGTGCTTCCCTTATTTTCCTTTTCTCTGCCCCTCTCCAGGAACAAAAGTTACACAAAAATGCAGATGTTGAAAGGCACAAAAATGTGTTTAAAGTATTTTCCTTCTGTCTTGGAACAATAGTTGCTGACAGCAGAAGGCTTGCTTGCTTGTTAAAATTAGATTTGAATCATCAGTGTAATAGCAGTAGGAAATTGTAGGATGGAAGAGTGCCAGGAGTGCTATCTATAGCTGCCCTTCCAGTACGTGTAAGGTGGGCCATGAATGATTTTAGCTGGCTCCTCAGTTGAGGATTCTTGGCCCGTATGACAAGTACTGGATTAAGCATCTTTAAAACAAAATACTTTGTACCTGGGCAAAAGCCATTTAGATGAGATACCAGGAGCAGACACAAGCACAATAATGCAAGATGGCTGTTACAATTTAGGCTTCTTAAGTGTCTGTTTCTTGTTGGTTCTTTACATGACATTTAATTGGGCACATTACCTCTAACCATTTTCCTGGGCTAGGGTAAAAAGAAGGCTGTGTTTTGGGGCTTTGTTTATTGAATTTTATGGTTGTAAAAACACTGTGAAGTTTTCATGAGCTACCTGTCAGTAAATTAGAGGATGTTGCCTGCTCTGAAGCTGCATCAAAGTCAGCATCACCCTGGCTTATTCTGTTTCTCCTCAGCTGTTTTAAGGCAGTCCAGTACACAGTTGCTTCCTTGCTAGAGTTATTATCCGTTGGCTTTGCAGTAACCCAATGCATGGAAAACAGTGACCTCTCTATGCATCTTAAAACCATTCCCAGAAATGGTTGTAATTGCAGCTGCCCATTTAAATCTCTTTTTTCTTACAGAGGGATTGGTTACGTCTGCTGTGTACTGGCTTCTGTTTAATTTCTGGTGCATTTTTATGCTATTTCCATAAGCAGCTTTGTCCCAGCCCTATCAACCTGCTAAATGATGCCCCCCAATGCAACATCCACTCGTCTCTTAAACACCTCCAGGGAAGGTGACTCAACCACCTCTGTGGGCAGCCTGTTCCAGTGGCTGACAACCCTGTCGGTAAAGAAATTCTTCCTAATAACTAACCTGAACCTCCCCCGGGGCAATTTACATCCATTTCCCCTTGTCCTAATAATAATGGATATCAGCTGAAGTGCTAGAGCTACCAGTCCCTTAATTTAAATTTGTGCTAGTCAAAGATGGGAGAGCCAAATCAGGATTGTGCATGGGAGAGGGGTCAGCTTTTGGAAGTTATTTTGTTTACTCTAATGGAGTAAGAATTTTCTGACCTTCAGGTCACACAGTTATTCTTGTCCCGGATGGCAAAGTGTGTCCTGGTTTGAGTCAGAGCAAGGTATTCCATGCCACGTACATTGTGTTTGGTATGGGACTTAGGGCCAGACCCTAAAACTCCCACAAGCTTGGGCCTTGGGGTCTCTTATATAATGTGTAAGATCCAAACAAGGCAGGTGCATGATTAAGCTATATAGCACCTAATTAACAGCCAATACAAAAAGGGATAGGTTTGGGTCTCTGCCTTCTCTGAATGTTGAACACCTGAGCCATCTGAGGTGGTAGACTGGTAACTCTTCTGGTGAGGATCAGAAGCCCAGCTCTGCTCTTACAGGACTCTTTTCTGTTTTGCCTTCAATCCCGCTCCATGCGTTCCTGAGTCCAGTTCCCGTCTGCTGGTGAGTCCTTCTGCTACAGCATCAGTGGTGATAGTGATGTAGTTGCCATCAAGTTGGAATCGGGTGTGATACTGGTTTTGTGTGTGTGTATATATACAGATATTTTATTTTCTTGTTACTATTTTCATTAAAGTAGTTTAAATCTCATTTCCAAGTCTCCATTAACTTCTCCTTTTCCTTCCTGGCATGGGGGAAAAGGAGATAATAGAGAATATCTGTCACTGGATTAGTGGTTGGCCCAGCCCTAAACCTTGACAAAGTGGAATCAAAATGATTGTGAAGGGACGATCAAGGAGGAATTTTAGTTTGTGTTTAATGATGTTTAGGCCATTACTGTTCTCTTCATCAGTGCTATGAAGTCAATCAGACATATTTTAAAATAAATCTACGTAAATAACTGGCTTATAATAATGCAGCATTGGTTTATATCTCTTTATATCATTTGTTTACATCTGCTCCATTTAACACTCAGTCTGTTGCATGTATATATGTATCCATTTGTCTGTATATATCTGGAGTTAAATATATATGTAATGTTTATTTTATGGAGGCATAAGCAGTTCTGCAGCTGGACTGTAGTGTTTATAGGCATTATTTAATTGTTGGCAAATATTTGGAAGGCACAGGACCACCACAGTTTCATGCGACTGGTATAGCAAACTTGATTGTACCCAAGGGAAAATTGAAAGTGTTGCCTCAGCGTGAGAGGCCACCTTGAGTTGACCTATTTGTGTGTTCAGCTTACAGACTACAGTCTGTGCTCCTGCACATGTACCAATTGGAAGAACAGTGGGTTATGTAGAAGATTTTCTGGAAGTTACTAATGTGTTTGTGTTTGAAAAAATGGATGAGGATTAATCTAGTGTTTTTCCCTGGAGTTCTTACAGGCCTGGTAGAATGATGTATGTTAGGTAGGCTTCAGGTCCCCAGGTGATGGTGGTTTGCACAGCTCCACTAGTAGCTCTCTAAAATGTTACCAGAAACATAACTCAGGTTTTGTTTTATGTACGTTGAATCCATTTTTTATTGTTACGTCTTTGTCCTCTTTCTGGTGTCCTGTGTTTTATTTGTAGACAGTTGTTCAAATGTTTCTCAAGACAAGGTTGAGAGCCATTCCCTTTAAATAGCCCAGATGCTTGTGTTATGTAGAGCCTTTTTGTAAGTACTTTTCCTATTTGTCTTGTAGGAGTCTCTAAAAGTATGTCAGTCTAACCTAGAATATGAAGTTTTTTACAGTCTCATTACTTATATTATAGTTCAACTCAGTGCATTGTGATGTTGTATATACTCTTAATCATCCTGTTAGCCAGTATCATCTTCAGAGGTGTTCTATGTCCCCTAGGTGTCTACCTACCATCTGTTACTTTATCCCATTAGATTTCCACCAGATTTCCTATTTTCTCTCCAGCATGCTGTTTTGGAAAAACTCTCCTTATAGTTTCCCTTATTGATCTCCCAGTTTAGTCTTAATTACACAGCTAATCTGATTATGGTGACCTTTTCTATTTCTTACCTCCCAGTGCTTTCCAATTTGACCAGAAGCATATACTGAGAGCTGGTTCTCTTAATTTCTGCATGCAGATCTTTTTGTGTATGGCAAGATGAATATACAAGATTGTTCTAAACCATGTTTACTGTTCCGTTGACTTTTTCTGGTGGGTATAAAGACTTACATGGGTCCCAATTCTTAATAACTTCAGCCTCTGTTTCCTCTTCTGGGTCAAGGAAATCCAGCTCTTCGCAGTTGACCTGAGCCAGTTCAAATGCAGCAGCTCCCAAAGGGCCCGTCCTGCCCTCCCTCCCCTTCTCCTTGACTTGGATTTCTGCTCCCTGGGTGCTGTCAACTCTGTCATTGTGCCACTGCACAATGCTGAAAAATGGTTTTATTTGTGAGGTGAGCTGCCTGTCAGATCAACAATCTGATCCAGCCCTCTCCCCGACACATGGTAACGGTAGGGTCTTAAATAAGCTTAAACTGGCTATTAATACACAATGCTGAGTCACTGCTGAAACATGTTCTTTTCTTTGCTGTGCACTGTTTTAAAGCAAAGCATTGCCAGAGCCTGTCTGCCTAGAACAGGCTATAAATTGCCACCCTGCACCGTGGAATGACAAGTGGCTCAGCCATTTGTGGAGAGAGGTGAGGTAGGTAAGCATTGGAGAATTACCTTAGAGGGTGTCTGCAGTCACCCTACCTCTGCTTGAGCATTGCTGCCCCAATAAAAACATGAGGATGTTCTCTCCAGACAGAGAAAATGGCTTTTTGTTTTCTTCAAAACCTGTGAGAAATTTAGTGTTCTGGGAAGATGTGAGAGAATTATTTCCAAACACTGGTGGTGACCTTATCACCTGCTAAGTTTATTGACTGATGTCAATAAATGCCGTTATGATGTTATTTCTGTTACAGAAATACCTCAGCAACATAAGGAGGAACGTTTTTACTTTGAGGGTGGTGAAGCACTGGAACAGGCTGCCCAGGGAGGTGACTGAGTCTCCATCTCTGGAGATATTCAAAACCTGACTGGACACCATCCTGTGCAACCTGTTCTAGGTTATGCTGCTCTTGCAGGGGGGTTGGACTAGATGATCTCTAGAGGTCCCTTCTAACCCCTAACATTCTGTGCTTCTGTGACTGGAGCCTGGACCTGGTGACAGTTCAAAAAAACTGAGAGAGCATCTTTACTCTTGACTGACATTAACTGACATTCTTGCATTGGAGACTTGCATTGTTCTATAGGGTGGGAAGGGATTCATTCTGTTCACTGCTTGTTTTTTTTGTATTACTGGACAAAAGCTTGCCTGATAAAACTACAGGTTGCAGGGGGGTTGGACTAGATGATCTCTTTAGTTTCTGTCCGTGTGCTACAAGAATTAAACCACGTAGGGTATACCCTACTGGTATACCCTACTATTCCACCCTACTGTGGAATATTTAGGTTCATTTATAAATACAAAGATTCATGTGTACAAATTGGTGTCAGTCTTAATTGATTTAGAATACTTGATTAGACAAGACAGCTGTGACAACATAATTCTTGCTGCCACCAAAAGAAAGAGGTGGTTTGGCCTTCACTTTTGTCTTCCCTCCCTTCTGGCCATATCGTATGGTGCTTTTCTGACTCCTTACTGTACTCCTTCCTTCCTGGAAGAGATCAAGCTATTTTATCTGGTTTGATGGTATGAAACAGGTGTGAGGAACTGTGCACTTCACTTTTAGAAGCTGCGTTTCAGCATGAGGGTTGCAGGTCTAGTCAGTGAACCTCCACCGAGAGGTACGAGCTAGATCATCATGGCCTTATTTCTTACTGTTTTGTTTTGATAAAGAAAAGGCGTATTCTGGTGTTACATATATCTGTTGTGATACTTTTTTACATGTTACCACCTGCACATGATATAATAGTCCCGGGATCGGGCAGGGAGAGAATGGCATTTCTAGCACAGATGGCACGATTGATAGAGCTGTGGTTTTACATTGAATTTTAGTAGAGTGAGGAGACTTTTTACCCTTAAACTTACGCTGTCCTGTATTCCAATATTAAAAAATGCCTTGATGTATGTATACTTGGCAGAAAAACAAGACTTACTGCTTTACCCAGTAAAAATAAGTGATCAGACTGAAAGTGTTCTTCATCAGCTAATTGTGTAGAATGTGGCTATGTTTTAGTAGTTTTGATGACTGATGAGGTCCCCTAAAAAATTATTTGAGAGAGGTTACTTTCAGCCATGTTGCTTATGAAAATTGCATCATGTGCATCTATACAGTTGCATATATATGTGTGTGTGTGTGTGTATTTTCTGATTGCATATTAAAATCACTTTGTTCCTGTACGGACCCCAAGGTTTGGGGGCATTTTTTCACACCATGCTCTAGGCAGTAAAGGGCCACAGATTCTGCAAAAGCAAAGTATTTTCTAACAGTGGTTTGGAAACGCAGAGCCATGAGAATGCAGTATTATTTCGGAGATCCATGAGGTTTTGCTGGTATGAACTGTGGGAACCAGCCACTAGGGTAGGGCAAGCACTTGCCTTTGCATACTGATGTATTTGCATCCAGTGCTCCCCAGCCCTCCCCTGGCCCCATCTGTGCCCGTGCTGGGCCCTGACTCATACTAGGCAAATACAGAAATGGCTGTGGTGGTACCGGTTTGTGGGTGATGGGTTGTTTTTTCACCTCTGATCGCTGCAGGCACGGAAGAGCACGGAAGAGAACAGCAGTTTATCAGGCACTTCAATCTGGTTTGCTGAGTGTAACAGCTTATGAGAAAATGGCTGCCTTGTTTTCCAGAGCTGTCCGGGGGATGACCACTCAAGAGAAAATGAGGATGTGAGCATGAGAAATCTCTCAGCAGTTTCCCGGTCCATTTAGCATTTATAAATATACTACGAAGGATCCTTTTTCTTTGCAGGTAGCTGCCTGACTTTAGTCCTTGTAGATTTGCCATTCAACACTGTCATTCTGGCTAGTCTGCCTCAGGAGTGGCTGCTTCTGACGAGGGGCAGGAAGGAGCCATTCCAAATCCTCATCAGTACTCCTGGGGAACCCTTCTGAAATAGGGATGTGTGCAGTTGTATCTCTCTCTGTATGCACATATAAGCATACAAGGTGAGATTTTTAGGCTTGAAATTTGTCTCCTAAGGTGCTTGTACTGTAATCACTCACTTTTTAGTGATTATATTCATGAAGTGTTATTTTCTAAGGTATTTAATGCTTCTAAAAATTACTTTCCTCCTCACCTTTTGAGTGACATAGCATTGCGCTGTAAGCAGACACGTGATGTGAAATAAAAATGCATATAACCATTACATTGAAGCATCTCTAGGCCAAGAAGCTTTTAATATTAATGCAGAAGAGATCTACACAGAACAATTCCCTCTGAATAACTTACTACAAAATTCTCTGCTACTCAAGTGCGTTACCTCTTTATTAAGTGAGATAATAAAAACAGTTTTAGCAAATTGTACTAGCTTTTTGCAGTGGTTTGTTTCCCTCCATTCTTCAGATGATCTCGGTGCATCTGAATTAATTCTCTCCATCCTGTTGAAAAAGGCAGAAGTGAGTAGCTGCTTTGGCATTCGGGCCTGCAACTTAAATGACTGTTTCAAACTCTGGTAGATTTAGCTGTGATGGTTTAAGATGTGACAGTTATCTGTTGGACTCATCTGCTGGGCTTAATGCCTCCTTGACTGCTCAAGCAAATGCAAGCAGCCTGTGAACTGCCATGGAAGCACTATGGCCCTGGGCTCATGTAACCACTTCTGTGTGGTGGGTTGTGCAGGGGGACTCTCCGGCGAGAAACTACCAGAGCTCTTAACAGCTGGGCTCAAAATGGTCTTCATCTGCTTATAGTAATAAGAGAGAGGAAAAAACAAGAGAGTGGGGAGAAAAAACCCTTAACAAAAAATGCAGGCAGAGCCAGGCATATTGCCTTACCAGTGGGCTTCCCTACCGGCTTCCAAGCAGTGCTTCAAAAGTGTTGTTTTCAGGCAGCTACTAGCAGTTACCAATATTGTGGCACTGATGTCCGTTAGTTTCTGAGGTCTCATTTCTTCCCTTGAATAGATTTTTTTCCTCTTCTTCTGTCATCTCTAACACAATAGTGCAGTAAGCATTTTCTGCAGGACTGATATGTCTTTTCAGCATAATCACAATCAAATCACTTGAAAGTGTAAAGTAGTTCACTTCCTTTATTTTATAATGAAGAGCTGTAGACAGAGAGGGAGATGGTTTGGCTCCGTTTTTGTCAGTTAAAACCTATGGTAGAACACCTCTAATTCTGTGTATGCTGAGCTGCACATCGGTTGGAAATACGGAAGTGCCCATGTTGCAGAATCCCTCTTCCAGAGCTTGGCTGTGCTGCTTCAGTGTCACTGCAAGCCCAGGGAAAATACTTCACAGAGATCACTACAGCTGTGCCAGTATCAAACAGAAGATACGTTCTTGTGAATTGAATCCTCACTGTGTTTCCTTTGTGTTTTCTAGAGTTGACCAGATAACCCCTTTTTTTTTTTGTACTGGAAGGAAAAAGCTTTTTCAAGGAACTACACATTCAAATTGTGTGTGAATCAAACAGATAGGACAGATATTATTTTCAGATATATTACAGTTTGCTTCACATCTGTTGTTCTGCCACTGTCATTTCTGTTTTAACAACCAGAACTGAAGAGTCTGAAAATGGAACTGGAAAGAAAACTACAGGTTTTGTTTTGAAAAGCCCTTTGGAGAGAATACCTGTTTCATACTGCTGTGCCAGCATGGAAGCTGGCAGAGCTGCTTCTTCCCTGTGAGCAAGGCTTCACTGCAGTGCTTTTTAGAGCAGGTTTGTTACCCAACTATGTACTTTCATTATGTCCCTTGTTTTGGATGGGTCCCACAAGGTCTGTGAACATGAATTCAGGCAGAATGTGACAGTCTGATCAGGTGACTCTAAGAGGTATCCACTTTAAAACAAAGAACAACAAATTACTGCGTTGAAAATGCTAATTTGTTTATTGGCTGTAACAGCACTGTGCAGTGTGGTATTTTGTACAGAAGCCCAAGTTAGCACAGTTAGCAAAACATTGCAGCTTCTTTAAGGCTGTCCTTTACCTGGGCTAGTTACGCTTTACAACAGGATTAAATAATGTGTAACGTAGCGTGTCGTGCAGTACTCAAGCTAGTATGAGTGTGGCCAGGAGACACTTGCATTCTTTTATAATGCTTTTCATCTTCCAGAATACATCCATCTCCCATTTCTGACTTTATTCTTAAATTATAACTTCTGGAGACAAAGATGATTTTGTATCTTTTTTTCATCTGGATTTTTCTATATTTTATATAACCTTTAATGTAAGACTTGTAGTTAGGATTCCTAGGCAGCAGTTTAATACAAATGATGATACATTATTATTGATCACGGCTTCCTGTCTCCTGTTATATCTTGAAAAAACTGGCTGGGTTGGATGCTTCTGAGCTTCTTTATGCTGATATTCCCTTACTTGTAATTCTGAAAAGAGAAGAATAAATAATACAGATGCGCCTAGGAGTTTTTGTTTATCTTTTAAAAAATGCTGCAACAAAGTGGTTTGAGCATAAGGCTCATCTGATGTGATTCCAGCTATTTTAAAAATAGAAAACTTACGAGATGTTACTGTTTTCTCTTGCCAAATACGTTATTTCAATGGGCTAATAATGTGGAGCTGGTTTGGAGAGATCTCTGCTGACATTTTTGTTACACAATGTGAATGCTGGGCAGCTGATGTTAGGCCCTGAACCTGACCTGCTGTAAATTGTTTACAGTTTGCCTTCTCTGTGTTCTAAAAATAGAGAGGCTTCACAGTCTTATCTTTGTGTAACTTCTCCCTTTCCACACAATCCAACCTAGAAATCAGCTGCTTGCTTTGCTGGGCTGACATGTACCCTGCTTTATTTTTCAGTTTCCCCAGTAATAGGCTTTTCCGGTGACATAATGATGTTACTCCTTATTCAAACCAAAAAAATCTAGTGAAGTCTCTTTACAGATTCTACAGTCTTTATAGTGGGATTATGGAAATGAATAAAATTACTCAGATGAATAACTTTAATTTCTTACCACTTTATTCTATTTTTTCCTGAAGTAGAATATATATTTACAATACTATTTTAGGATGTATTGAGTCTCCCTGTCTGATATGTACCCCCCCCCCGGCTTCTGTGTTATCTGGAGTTTGAAGTGATAGTATAATGCATGCGTTCTGGCTGCCATAGAGGGGGAGGCAAGAGAAAAATAAAACCCTCTTCAGGAATATTGTATTACTGTATCTTTAGTAATGCTGAAAGTTAGGATGTCTTTATATGCCCACCTGAATACAAAGCAAATATATTTAAATCACAAGAACTTGTTGAAAAATGTGCTCGTCAGCACAGTGCTGAAGGTCCTCATAGGGAAGGAAATGCCACTGTCCTGTCATGCATTTGGCACCACTTCTGGAGTCTTCACATGGAGTCTGAAGTGAACTCGGAAGACCAGATGTCACAAGGATGTTGACAGCTTCAACACACAACAAAATTTGTCTTAAATAATATCCTCTCGCGAATGGTTTTTCTCACTAACATTACCAATTCCATAGGGATAGTCATGTGTGCACTAGTCTATGTGAGGGCTAAGCAGTCTGGATATGGATTTTCTTCTATTTTAAAATAGTGATTCTAGATTGAGACCTCAGGAACAGAGCTTGCTTTCATGTTTGAACTCTACTCTCTTTAAGCGGATGGCAGAAAGACCTGATAGAAATACAGAGCATATGTGTGGTTTGCTTTGTTTTTCTCTCATTTTTTGTTATCTTGGGCTTCTCCGTTGCTCTTCATTTTGTATGCCTGTATATTGCATTATTGAATCTAGCTTTTGAGACTGACAGCACATCTCCAGTGTTGTGTTGCTGCCTTGCTTTGCAGTTCAGTTTGCTGTCCCCTGGAAGCGTGGCTACCCTTTCTGACTTGGTCTATACCATAGGGCTTTGCTGGTGAGAAGTATACAGGAAAAGGGGGAAAGGGCCCTCCTTAGGGCAAGAAAATATACAAGCAGAGGCCATATTGCCAAACTCTAGTTGCTTCTACCATTGTACCTAGTGTTGTTTGTGAGGATGATGGGTCCTTGATGGCAAAGAAACAGTTTTCCACTTGTATGCATGGCATCTCCTCTAGGCCAGAAAAAGCTTTCTAATGGAGACAGATCCTTAGCAGTTATTCCCCCTTGCTTGATTTGCCAGTGAAGTACAATCTGGCTTTCATCATTTGCTTTGGTAGAAGCTACTCTGCACTGCTGATACTAGTCCCCAAGGTTAAAGGTTATTTGCACCTTTTGGCTCCAGCAGCATATCCACATTAGCATTGTGCTGTTAGAAGCAGGTAGCTGATTCATGTGGTTGTGGTTTTAGGCAGATTTAGGCTTTATTGTGTTGTTTCTGTACAAGTACAAGAAGTTTTATTTCAAAAGGCATAAATCTAAGTAAAAAGAGGTCACTTATTGTAAGATAGTTTATTAATGCATATACTAAGGTTTTGTTTATTGGTACTTCTAAATCTATGAGGAAATAAAATTGAATTGTATTTTTTCTGGAGCATACGGTTTAAAAAAAAGGACACATGAGCAAGTAACTGTTAGCTAACAAGTTATTTCATGTTGAAGAAAGTGTGGTAAGTTAATTCGCACTATTTTTTATGTACCATGTACTTGGAATTTTTGTATAGATTCACCTTGCTATTCCTACGAGTAGTAAGTTATAGGATGTCTGAAGAATCTCAGTTATTGAACCTCAAAATGCAGTTCTGTCTTGAGATCCAACTTAGGGAGTCATCCTGAAGTCAGTGGTAATCACAACTGTACCTGTGCATAAAAGGTAAAGAACAATTTTCCAATTGTGACAGGGAGCAGAATAAACATTTTTCCATGCATGTTCTGAGGAAGGGTATCTATCTGACTTTTCTGATAGACTTGACAGTTAAAAAGTTGTTTTAATCAGTAAATTGGACAAATTTGTTCTGGATGTAGCAGAAACCATGGAGTGCAGTAATATTGTCACTAACATTAAGATTGACAGACTTGGATTTGGACCTGAAAATCTGGACTAGCTTTATCCGTAATTTGTTTGATTCTTTCCAGACATACTTTGCTGGAACTGAGTACAGCTTCAGCCAACCCACTCCAGGCTAAATTGTTCACCTGTTTATTCACCTATGCATGTATTCATCTATTCACCCACTGACACAATTTCCTATGAAGCCAAAACACAGGGACACATTTTATAAAAACATGAAAATCTTGAAATTCATAGCTTTTGACAGCCATAACAAATAAACAGCCATATCCATTACCAATCCCCAGAGCTATCTAGTACCCTTTCTTTATGTAGTTTCTTACTGTAATTTTTTTTAAACATAGCATTAATAAGAGTTCACTACTTGGCTTTTATTTTCATTGGATATTTTAACACAGTTTTGTTTCCTTGCTGTAGATGTTTTTATGCTTTTTTTTCACTGTGTGTTTTCCAGTTTTATCATCTGGAAATATTATTAAAGATATTGTATACCTTTTCTTCATCCAAAGACATAGTGCATCTGTTGACCTTCAGGGCATATTGCAGGGGCCATCTGGTTTTCAAGGGAAGTGGGGGTTGGTGTGGAATGGGGGAGGATTTAAGGCAGAAAGAGATACTAGGTTACTTATTTATTGTTTGATTAAGGTTTCATTTTGTCAAAGGATAAGACTGATTAGTACTGTGATACATCATTTGACTTTTTGTAGTCTTCGTTTTTGTTGTTGTTTTGAAGTAATGTTTGTCTGGGAAAGCTCTTTGTGCATGTGCTTTTGTGTATTCAAATAAACAGAGTAGCCCCCCCAAAAAGATCAGTGTGGCCCCAAACCGCTGAATTTTAATTTATTTCCTGGCTTAGGCATCAACTAGATCATTAACTAAATTCCAAGAGAAGAGCCAAATCTTATCCTGGCTGCTTCTGTAATGTTAATGGAATCACAACAGGTGTGGTTGCTTTGGTTATACATAACAGAGAAAGTCTGTTTGATTTTTCAAGTCCAGAATGAATTTGCTGGATGTGAATCTGGAATAGCATTAGTAGGCTGAACAGACTCCTTCACAAGTCACTGGAGTCCTTTACCTGTAGCCATTCTTCCCATTCATTTTTGAAGGTATATCTGAAGGAATAAAATGGCTTAAAATTCTATTTGATTTTGATTTACTTTTTATTCATTGAAGTAGCCTATTTCGGTTTTGCTACCAAAGCAGCATGTCTCATAGAAAACGTTAATCTTTCTTGAAGTTCTGGAGACTAATAGGAAAGACTTTAGTGAAGTAGCTTGATGGATGTTTATAGGAAGCATGTCTGCAAGAGAAGAATCAGCATGAAACAAACATGAAGATTACCATTTGAAAGTATGGTAAGCAGACAAAGGCAGTCACATGCAAATAAGATAAAGGAGGTTAAAGAAGGACTATGAAAGACCTTAAAAAAAAAGTAATAATAAAAATGCTTGCATTTGAGGTGATAGTGTGTAACTTTAGTGGTAAGTTACTTAGAAATGTTATGCATAAACTTTGTTATTAAAAGAGTTGCATTCAGATGTTAAATAGACACTGGAATAGGTTACCCAGAGAAGTTGTAGGTGCCGTATCATTGTAAGTATTCAAGGCCAGGTTGGATGGTGCTTTGAACAATCTGAGTGAAAGATATCTCTCCCCATGGCAGAGATGTGGGATTAGATGATCTTTGAAGGTCCTTTCCAAACTATTCTGCAATCTGGTGATTATATAGAAAAACAAAGGTACTTACATGAGTTTTGACATTTTATAGAGATAAGTCTGTGTCAGACAAGATGACTGATGTTAACAGTACTGTTAACAGAAGTAGTAGCATAGCAAGAAAAGCTGCAGAGCAAGGGGGAAAAGAGTATTAAGTGTTCAAAATTATTCTGGAGTTGACAACCTAAAGTCCTGATCACATCAGAAATGTATGAGGATTCTGGTCTTCAGTGGAAAAGATGCAAATCTGGAGCACACACTATCTATTCATCAGTGATAATTAAAACCACTTTTGAATGAGATTCTCTTGTGAGTGGGGAATAAGGGAGTCAAGGATAGAGTTCTGTGGAACCCCAAAGGAAGTATAAAATACAATTAACTGTGAATAGGAACATTTGAAACAGAGTTAACTCCATATACTTTAAGAAGAAATTTAAGAAATGAGCAGTTTCTTTTTCAGTTGAAGTCATGGTTGTATAAAACATTCATGTTTTGGTCAATGTGTGGTTTTGGTTTTTTTACAGTAGTATCATATTTCAAAAGTAGAAAAAACAGGATACTACACTACTTGAGGAAAGGCTTGAAGTTGGAGCTAAAGATCCTGCCATCCTCTGATACACATTTTACATCTGCAGTTTATGATGATTACAAAGGAAAAACCTGCTGTTTTACCATTTATTGAGTTAAATAATACACTGAATTAAATTAAATCTCCACTAAACAGGAAGGAATTTTGAGCAAATTGGTATATTTACATGAAAGTTCCATTAAACTCCATAGATACTAAGCGTGAGGAAAATAAACTGTGTAAACAGGGAAGCAGATTCACTGGATTTTCAGGGTGATGCTTTATATTTGAGGAAAAAAACCAAACCTATTAACATAGGGTCCTTGGGATGGGATCATCTCAGCTAACTTTTTGGATTACACAGAGGTCAGGTAACAGAGGTGTCTGTCTGCCGCTGAGCCATCCCTAACCCAGACTTAGGCACTCCCAGCACATGGCCCGTCTCCCTCTGGGTCAGTCTCACGCATCAGGGTTATCACATTCCAGAAGTGCCTGTCTTCTGATTTTGAGAGGATCCTTGCATGGCCTGTCAAAAAGACATCAACCCAGCTGTTATCTTCTGTTACATTTCACTAACCTAAATGATTGACTCCTTATTTTCCCCTAAATAGTTAAAGTATAGCTGGGTTCGCAATCATTTTATGTGTACTTTTAATCAACTCTGCCTACTGGCAAGGGTTTTTATTTGCCATAATTAATAACTGATCTTTGTGAAATTAAAGTAACATATTGTAAGGTGCTTGCTAAGAAAAAACTTGGGCTAGTTTTAAGGCAGAGAGAAGACATGAAAGTTAGAACATGGTTTCACTGTCAAAGAGATCCCAAAGGAAACAATACTGGAAGGGTATTGTGTGAGGTCAGTATAGTCCTGGGAGCAGCTGAATAGCTCTAGGCATGTTTATAACTAATTTTTGAAATACTACAAGTGTAGCTCACATTATAAATAACCATATGTTCATTAAATAACTGAAGAAGGAAAATCTGGGAAAAGTTTGTGCAGACATTTATAACTTTTAAAGGGTAGTTGATTTTTTCCATATGATTTTCAGACTAAGAAAATATTTTCATCTCTTGAAACTGTTCATTGTTGAGAGCTGCAGTAAAGGAGCAATGTTATCATCCAACCTTAAATGCAAAACAGGAAAACGTTCAGGATTTAAGCTGACTGTTGGTTGCTTGATATAGCTTTTACTTTATAGTAGAGGTCTATAGCAAAGCTGCATTGAAAACTTAATTTAGCTTTTTTCTCAAAGTCCAAAATGATGGTTGAATGCCTAAACAGAGAGAGAAGAATGTGTGCTGCCTGCCAAACGGAAGAGGGGTTGTTCAGTACCTATTATGCATTCATCCACATCATAAAGAATGTTCTGTTTCTCTGTTGCAAATTTCATATTCAACCATGATATAGATGTATACAAAAAGGCTAAGTTTAATAGGAGTACACAATGAAAGTGAATTCATAAAGTAAGACCAAGAATTGTTCGCAGTGGAAGAAACTGGAATAGCTACAGATTACTCTGCAGACACTGTTGTAAATGTCAAGTAGAGTTTGACAGCTGGTAGGTTGGAGACATAATTAAAAAAATTCCATACATGTAGAGACTGCCTTTTAGCATGAAGAGTTCACACACAGTGAAGTAAGAAGGTGAGTGGCAGATGAGTTCTAGTGGAAACTGTAGTCAAATAAATAGGTCTTCAAGACAAAGACAGCTAGAGCTACGCTGGTGGGTGTGTATTTGTGGCTCCATGGCATAGCAGTCTCCACTAATTAAAGGAACATTTGTCTCATGCAGTTTCCCATCCCAGGCAGAGCCTCTGTAATACAGAAAAGAGGAAAATGTCTGGAGGAGGGGTGAAGATGACCCTTTAACAGACTGGTCTCTGTGACAGACCATTTTCATGGAAGGGAGAAATAAGATCTTTGTACACTGCGTTAAATTGTTAGACATCATGGTCAGTTGGGTTAAATAAAGGCCTTAGGGGAGATCCACCAGTCTCAAGCCAGAATTAGTATTTCTTTCAAACAGTTTTTAAAAATTACTTCATACATAGCTATCTCCTAAAGTATATATAGAAAATCAAATTTTGAAGATGAAATGCTTGTGTTCTTTAAATATTATTTCTGTAGATATTTATTTTTGGCTTCTCTTTAGATTAAAAATACATTGAACTGTGACCCTAAAGAAGAAGAGATTAGTTTGGTAATGTAAATTATTTTGCAAACTGAGTTGTGCATTTGTTTCTGTGTCTTTAGTCTCTTGCTTGGATTTCTCTAGATATTTTCAGTATAGTTGTACTTACCACTGCCATTTTTAAAACATGCCTTTAATCAGCATTTTGCAAGTCTAGCAGTATTGCCTGACACACTGCCTCCACTTCAGAGAATTGCTGCGTCATGGGGAGATTCTGCAGAATCACGAAGTCAATATGAATCTCTTCAAAATAAAATACTTGATATTTCTTAGAAATGGAACAGATTTTCTTTGCGATTTCGTATGAAATACAAAGTCATGACCTATAAGTTCTATGAAGTCCAGCACAAAATTAGGACCTGTCAAGTCCTGAATTCATTGTTTTCATTGATCTAATGAAAATACTATTCAAACAGTGTTTGCTGTTGGAGTTTCAGAGAAAGTCATCAACTCAACTGTGAGAAGACTCTAGCTGTGCACCTGGCACCTGCCAAGGCAGTAAACCCACATTTGGCAGCTGTAGCCTTTCCAGCAGGTGAAGGGCTTTTCTTCATTTCTGCTTACCAATTTTGCATATAGCTTGAAGATGAGAGATTGCTTGGGAGATTACTAGGCAGGAAAGTCCCTGCTTTCTCCAAATTAGTAACTTCATTAGAAAACCAAAAAAGAGGAGTTTGGTTGGTTTTTAAATCTTGGAAGACATGTGGACCAGAAATCTTCAGTTAATTTTGCTAGTTAGAGGAAAATACCCTTTGTATGTATTGAATTGGCTCAAAATGCAGAATTGTGTTATTGAATGTCATGCACGTTTTACATAAAATCTTAAGTGGTAAAGCATGATTTTGAAAGACCTTACGGTGTTTAAAAGATGGAATTTTTAATTTTTTTTTTTTACTTTTTAATTGCAGTTTCATTTCAATTTTTAAAAAAATTATGTGAGAAGGGGGTCATTGAGTACTTTCTGGCTAAATGGTGTGTAAAAATAGTAAATGTGGGTTAGCAAAAATTGTTCCATAGGTGTGTATGTATCATAGATTCATGGTAAGCAAGTTGCAGTATTGAGTTGGTGTAGGTATTTCATTATATATTAATCAGTGTAATGAGAAATTCTTAAAAAAAAACCCAAACAAACAAAACAAAACGAAAATATCAGTGTTGTGAGTGGTTGTGCAGTACCAGAATCTTTCTGGACAAGATTCACAAAACTTGTAGGGTGTTGGCTGAAGTGGAGCAGGCCAGCTCTGGGAGGGGGAGATAACATCAGTAAGGCACCATTTGCACCCCTTCAGGAGGAATCCAGGCTGGGCAAACAGCTAAAGTTTGGGGTACATAATGAAGACCATGGTTATTCTGACTGTGGCTGCTGCTCCTGCCTTGCCTCCTTTCAAGTCCAGAGGTGCCCTATCCCTCCTAGTAGTACCTTCCCTGGCTGACTTGACAGCATAGCTCTGGCACACTACCATCACTTCTCTGACTTTGGAGACAGAAATTGGCTGGCCTTCCTTGTGACCAAGCAGTTCCAGGGAAGGTACCGAAGAGACTCAGAAGCCCAGGTTTGATTGAATTTGTTTCACTGTTCTTTCTGTAATTCAGGAGTGCAAACTGTGTGCTGTATGGAATATGTTTTCTGGATCATTTTGAAGGCGTTGCTAGCTGAAGCACGCTTCCTAAGCTTGAAACAAACCTTGGTAAGACAAAAAACTTAAAATAAGTTATAAAATAGATGTAGAACATACAGGCTCTGTTCACATTACCAGTAGGATTGGGGAGACAATATGGTTCTAGCTTCTTGCGAAGTTGAATTTCAGCTAAATGCTTCAGAAAGTATAATATAAAGAATAATCAGTTAGTGTTTTCCATTTGAAATGCTGTTTATTCCTGACTACTTACAGTTGTTGTTTTTACAGTGTGCATGGGTTAAAGTTGAATTATTGTGTTTTATCAATACCAGATCTTTAAATATGAAATATAAGAGACCACCCAGAACAAAGGAGTGTAAAGAGTATACGGACTCCTCCACCTCTTATGTCAGTGGCTTGATGGTGTCATCATCACTGTTAATTTATTAATGTAACCACCTGAAATTGCTTTTGGTTGATTTGCAAGTTCATTTCTTGGCCTGGTAGAAAGTTTGAAGTATTTCTTAATTCACTTTGTCTTTCCCTTTTGCAATCACATGGTAAAGGTTTCAGAAGTGGTTTAATGCAGTCAGACTTTCCCTGAATACTTGAAATAGTTTTCTTTGATCCCTGAAACATGTGAAGATGGGAAATGTAGAAAAGAATGGAAGAAGTGACTGTTGGTTGCTGTTACAGTGTAACAAATTTCTGAGGTTGGTTTGGATTCCCTTGTGCATCTGTGTTTTGTGTATTGAGAAGTCTTTGTGCACATTTCGTAGGGTGTTTTGTAGTTTTCTGCTCTGAAGAGGAAGTCTCTTTCCCTCTTGCCTTATCCAGTCTGCCTTGCGAAACAGTTGCCTAAGCCTAATTCCCTTTTATGTGATATTGATTAACAGCCATGCTGAGTCTAGGACTGTCAGAAGGACTAAAGAGTATTTAATTATTCAGCTAGAATAAAGCAGAAGACAGTGCAGCACTAGCAGCAGCTGGAACACTTCAGCTCCAAAATACAAGCATTCTGTCTCTCTAGTTTGAAGAAAATTCATAGAAGTCTGAGAACTAACTCAAGAATGTAAGTGAGAAATGGGCTTGTCCTCAAGATCATTGCATACTTTAAGTATGTTCTTAGGCCCAATGCCAAGTGATTACACTCATGTGAAAAGAGCACTGTTTTACCAGAGGCACAATATTCCTAAAGTCAGATTTTCAAAAAGGAAGATACATACAAGAGCATTTCTCTGGTTAATTTTTTGATAGGTCTGTCATCTATACAAATTGTACTTTTGTACATGAATGCGAAGATTTCACCTTTGTTGAATAATCCCTTGTTCTCTCATATAGCTTCAACGTGCAAATTTATTGTAGAAATATTTGCCTGTTTGTCTAGTTTAGGGTTTGGACTGGGTTCAAAAGAAGGTATTGAATGCTAGAATCTTCTTCATTATTAGAACACGAACTAAAAAAAAAAACTCAAACCTAGTAGAGTTAGGACAGCTAAAATCACAGTTAGGTATTTTGTCCTGTAATATTGCAATGATACCTGCCACAGATATCCACAGCAGGAGGTAGCTTCTGGTCATAATGGTCATAAATTGCAAGGAGTATGCATTAATATTCCACTTAAACATCTCCTAGTGTGTCTCAATACTGCGACCATCAGGAGGTCTCAGAGCTGGAGGCTGTTTGGGCTATGAGAGTACCATAGTGTACTTGTTTTGTTCATATATTCTTTATTAGATATCTGCTTTTGCCATGGTTAAGGAGGTGGTACTGGCTGAAATAGATATTTGACTTGACGTAGTAAGTCTGGGTTTGTAGTCTTCAGATTTGTATTCAAATAGTTGTAAATATTGTGTTTATTATGCAGAAATGTGTTAAAATGCTTGAAAAGAGTGATGTAAATTGGAACACAAATGCACTTCTTTTAGTAAGAGACTGTAAGTTACATTTTTTTCTGAACTAAACTGTAAGAAACATCTTTACAGGGTATGATTTCTTAAATCAGAAAATACAATAGTCTTGTTTGGATTTTTACTAGAATGTTTTAGTTCAGCATTAGAAGCAGTGGCAGCCTGTCCCAGAGCTCTGTGTTTCTTTCTTTGACATCCAAGAGCATAGATTGTGGTATCTTTCATTTACTGATGAACATAACAAACAACAGTCTGCTGCTGATAAAGGGGGTTTTTATTTAGTTACATGTGTTCATATTCAGTATTCAACTGTGAATGGATTTTTTTTTTTCCCCTTGTTTGGAGGGACTTGTCTGGAAGGGAGAGGAAAAGAGAATCCAGTAGCTAATTTTTGGTTTATGAAACTACTATTTTTAACTTTGTCTTTAAAAGTAGCCCTCCTTGTAAACTAAGACTTACCAGAGCAGAATGAAGATGACAGAACAAACAGATGCTGCATTTTCTTGTAGAACAATTTACTGCCCAATCTTTCTACCTCACAAATAGATCTTCACATCTTTTAAATTCTCAGTCACGCTGATTTTTCAGAGTTTTTAGGAACACAGATGGAAGGCAACTCTCCACACCAGGGTTAAACTAGATCAGACCATGTAGTTGCAAAGCAGAGCAGAGAGAGGGAGTGAGTTTATGGGAAAAAAAATCAATTGTTGGTATGCCAAGTACAAATTAAAGCCAGCTTATCACACTGTGTATTTAAGAGGTGAACTTTACTGTGACTGGTGAATAGATCATGAACCTAAATAATGGCTTTGTTTTACTCATTAAAGCTGGAGCAAGGAAGTAAACCATGTTCCTGTGGCACAGCTGCATGGCTGTGCACAGTCTTCAGAATGAGATGAGGTAGTGCTGTTAGAAAAAACAATTATTTTAAATTCTTTGTTGCTTTCAGAACTAACCCTTAATTAATTGATATGTCAGGAAAGTGCAGGCCAAATGCTACGTCTGTAGAGTAGCTGATACCTCTCCTGGCCTATGCTGCTCAGTCCTCTAATATTTATACATGCCTGCATGAATGTTTTTTAAACGGATACTGGACCTACAGGCCAGGGGGAAGTTCTGTCATTTCACAAGCAATGTCTGGTCATAAAACTGTGTATATAAACATCCACATTTAATTTGTATTGGATTGCATTTTCAGAACAATGGTTAAACTTTCTCAACAGTATCATTTATAGTCACTAAATACACAGAAGTATAGAACTGTGTAAATTCGTCTCATGATAAAAATAAGTCTCCCAATGCTGTGCATTTCAGTTAGATTATTATTACATTTATTGAATGGTTAAAGTTACTCAGCCTGTGGCCTTGAGCTGCTGTAGCATACCTCAGGTGGTAACTAAATTGCCTACAAATGCACTAGTAGTCATGTTTTATTGCTTAATTTATTCTTTGAAATAAGTTTAGTCTCTTAATAGGCAGACACATCACAAAGCAAAAAAGCATTAGACGGGCAAAATATTAGCCTTGTAAAGCCCTTCCCAATGTTGAGTCACTTATCTTTCATAGAAAGCAGTAAATACTGAAATTAACGGCATGCTTCAGCTTTAAAGAATGTCAGCAGACTGCTAATGAAGTGCCCCTTCACGATCCCCATGGTGGATAATATTTGAGCTCCCTTTTCCCAGGGAGAAAGAAGTAAAGTGCCTTTGGAGAGAGATACCTATATCCAAAAAATCACCAATGGATTAGGACATATTCATCACCTTTAATGGTAATGACAGTCTAGAGTGCATTTTAGAGTCACAGAGTCAATACAATGCAATTTTTATGACTTTATTTTTAACATGGTATTTCTGAAAAGTCACGCCAGTGTCTCTCTTGGAACCAGTGTATTCCAGCTGAAAACACTCTTCAGTTGCACAATTTTGAATATTTCAGTAGCTCAAGAAAAAAAGCAAAAGGAAGATCATTTAACTTCTACATAGTAAACTTTGTTTTTCCAGTGTATACATAGCAATGCACAGAACAGAGAAATCACTCAGACAATCAACCATGGTTTATGCTGCTAGAATCTCATAATAGCATTACTTAATGATAGATATCTTTATGCATTACTCTTCTCACAGTGTTTTGTATTATGTTACAGTATATCTTACTGTTCTTTGGCGCATTATTTCAGGTTTTAGAATAAACTATCGTTTTGGACGGCACAAAATTATCGGTTGACTTTTTAATGAGATTGTATGCTGTTAAATCTTACTACATTCAGTAAAACCCGAATGTACTTACAGGTCTGTATCTCTGGCAGTTCCTATGGACCTCAGATTCAATCTTACTAAAAAGTTGGTTTGATTTCTTAAATTTTTAAAAATATGTGGCCGGAATGGTAAAGTGTAGAACTTAGTATCTCTTGGTGCCCCAGCCTAGACTATTAGGACATGCAGTCTAAATAAGGAAATAAACCCCCTTGAAAAGGAAATGAGAATCCCTGAAACCTAGTAGAAAGTCTTTGAATTTATTGATGAACTGAAGCACATCAGATTTCCAAATTCAGCTTGCTTTTTGGTAGTTCTCATTTCATAGCATCAAATCTTGGATGAGTTTTTGTCTTCTGAAGTATGAGTTGGTAGGACCTGAACCCAAATGAGTTTATGGACTAATTTCCTTCTTTAAAATGTGGTGAATATAATGCACTACTTTATTTGTTCAATTTGCAGTATTTCTTCACAAATCAGTCCTGCCTACCTTTTGCACAAACAGCATAGCTTGCTTGAAAATAAATTGAAATGGTTTTGTCACTTGCAGTCCTTTTGTTCAGAATTTGTAGTGTTTGAGGAGATCTATTGAGGGGGTGTGGAATGGGCATTTTCATATGGAGCTTTTTCCATATTGTGACCATTGGCAACCACAGATAAATTCAGTCATACCACTCAAAAAAATATGGAAAGCTGTACAGAATACTGATAAAGTGAATCGTGAATTTTTAAGCTCTCAGAGGAGGCTCTGAAAAGTTAATCTTTGTTTAATAACAATATAACACCTTGAAATATACTCTTCGCCCAAGTGAAAATCTAAGTTAGTGGTTTACTATCAGTACTGGAAAGTAGTAGTCTCCATAAAGCAGTCCTGACTCAGTAATGGATTTGCTGTTATGTTAATCACTTCAGGATTACTTAGGATATCTATTATGTTCATCTTCTGCTAACTTGGTATATGTGTGTGTGTGCATACACAAAAGGGCTGTGTAGAGTTTTAATGTATTGCAGTATTAGGAATAGTGGCATGTGCCTCCAGAAATTTTGGTGTCACAGCCAGTGAGTCCAGAAACACAAGTGTCATTTTGCAGTACAGCTTCTGACATGGAAGCTGCTCAATCACTCAAGTAAATTCTGAGTCATCTTGCTGTGGAAAACAGCAGTGGTAATTTATTCATTTTTGCGTATTTTCTGCCTTTTTTTCATTACAGTTTCTCTCAGCAAAAAGCTATGATGTAGGGGAAAATGGTAGCAAAGTAATTCTTTATGAAAAATTGTGTAGAAGCAGCAGTATGCACAAGCAGCATGCAGTAAAAAAACTCAACAGTGCCTCTGAGCATAACATTTAGGACTCCAAAACAGGTTAACATAATAAGTGGGAATAAACATATTTAAAGAAGTAAAGAATAAATGGAAAATAAATGTTGTGGTGTCTCAGTCAAAATTAGATTTCACAGAGTATGGTAAGGTGGCATCATGAAGTCTGAGAGATTGGTTCCATTTACTGTTAATATTCAGCCTTAATGTGCTGGATTTTCCGCCCTGAAAAAAAAAGTTCTCTAGAATAATCCAGCTTTTCATTTTATTTTGCAGCCTTGTCTAAGCAGATGAATCTGATAATTCCTTAAATGGGAAATCTGCCAGCTGAGAGAAACCTAGAGGGCAACAAATGGGCAGTGATGACAGAATGTCTTGGATGTTAAGAATGTTGTTTTGATTCCAGACTGTTTAAAAAAAATACTTGTCTAGTGGAAGGTAAAATGTTACACAGATAACACAGGAAATTTCCTAGGCATTACACGCAAACACACTGTTTGTTTATCTATACATCCATCCATCCGTTTATTTATCTTCTGCAGATAAATTGCAAAAGCTCTCGGGAAAAAAATAATGGCAGGACACAAAGCAGTGAAATCAAAGCACCTCTGCCTTAAGGCAGCAGAGATATCCTTACCTTATCCTGCTGTTTCTAGATATTGCAAAACATACGGCTCACCTTTAGGGGCAGTCCCCGAACAGTGGGAGATGTTGCATCCCATCTGTGCTGCAGCAACTGGAGGTGCAATAACAAGGTGAAATGAGGACGCCAAGATGACTGTGTTTAAACTCACTGCTGCTTCACTGAAGTGGTTTGGGGGGTGGAGGACACGTGGAGGGTGTGCGTTTAGTTTGGGTGGGGTTTTTAGCTACCATATCAAAGTGCCTGAAAAGCCTAAACTCAGGTGCTGCTGGAAAGGTGATTGTTTTGAGGAAACTTGGCAGAGTCAATCAGGAACAAGATTTTTTAGATATTTGGAAAAGAAAAGAAAGGACCAAAACCTAAGAACAAGGGCAGTTTCTTGCACCTCCCTAATTTTATTCTGGCAGCAGCTGAATTGGCTGGAGAGGCTTCTGTCCCCCACTGTTCACAGCTGTTCAGTATGGCTCCCACAAGATTAAGTTCATCGTGTAGTCACTCCCTAACTTGATGTGTTCACTATAATCTGGGTTAGTTTAAACACTTCTTAACACCAACCCTCTGAACTACTTTAATCAGAATCTTTCTAACATAGGCAGTTATTCCACAGATACTGAGAGGCAGCAGTGTTCAGCAGGAAGGTAAGGGAAGAGTGATTATGAGCAAGGGAATAAGGCTACACCAGTGAAGCTTCACTCAGAACAAGAAGCGTGACTTCAGCCTGAAGTTGCGCAGTACAGTGGATGGAATAGGGAATATGGCTAGACTTACTGCTAACCTGATGAAATTGGACTTTTTTAATATCTGTCCTCCAAAATTTTGAAGCAGAGCTTCTAAGTGTCTTAGCCGATGCCTCAAAATTTTCCTGAAGAATTTCAAAGGTTAGGGCAAAAAAATAACTGTAATACTTTGTATCTCACTAGAACACTTCATGGAAAGGAAACAAAATCTGTACACTGAGATGCAAAAAGACCCTTGAAGATCCATTTTTGTTGGTACTATCATTGCTGTAATTCTCCTTTAACTTCAGTGAATCATTTACCATTAGGTCCTTCTTTTCCTGCTAATGTAATACTAGAAAGCCACAACCCAGATTTTAGGCATCAGCATCCATATACATATCCTTAAATTGGAATCAAAGTTAAGAAGCATGAGCCTCCCTGACATGTTCCATCATGAAATGAAAAGGTTCTGGCTCATTTAATACAACACAATAAAGGGAGATATCTTTCTGCACTCTCATTTTTCATAGTTTTCTCAATTTGCAGGAGGAGAGTTTAGTTTCCAAGATGAAAGACTGACACTGCTTCCAGAACTGCAGGATGCTTTGCTTTTGTTTTGAAGTCAATGGTATTTGCACTTCTGAAACCCTGGGAAAAATCACCTTTTATTGCTGACTAAAAGTAACATCACAGACTGGCTGCATAAAATCCAGTGCTGTAAAATGTATATGAAGGTGCAGTGTTATGTTAGGACGTGCATATGTGTATATATATGAATTGGAGCAGTCTGCATTGTAATTTGGACTATTATCTCAATCTCTGTGACTTTAATATATTCTTAATTTCCTTAGCATTTGAAAAAAACAGACTACTATTTATTGAACAGAGCTAGAAGGAGTTATTAAATAAAATTTTGCATATGTAAGCATTAAACACCCTGAGACACTTCATGGTGCTGGAGTTAGCAGAAGCATTTTTCTTTTTCCACTCTTAAGGTCTTTGGTCTTTGTAAAATTTCAAGAAATGATGTTTGAAGCAACAGAATCAGGACCTTTGGGCTTTCATGCTAGAGCAGCAAGGCCAAGGAAGCTTCAGGAAAAAGGAAAGGAACTTTAACTTTGCAGTATTCTGCATTTCAATAGTGCTTCTCCCCCCTCAACAAGTTTCACTAATTAACTGAATTTTCAAGCTTTGATGTGGTTTTGCATTTGGTTTGGAGTTTTCTTTAAGCTAAGTTTTGACACTTGATTTTTCGTAATGGCTTTGGAACACATATGATGAATGTTACAATGTCTGAATATAACACAAGAGAGATAATATTAACCATGTATTGTCTAAATCTTTTACATAATCAAATTAATACTAAGATCTTGACTACTCTGTGTCCATTCAATAAGGTACAGACTTGAGTCACTAAAAATCTGTGAGCTAAAGTATCTCTTAAAGTAAATGGAAAAATGAAATAGAACAAACCAAAGATGGTTAGCACGTAACTATTTATGGTATCAGAATTGCCCTGAAGCATAGAATATCACATATATTGAGCTATAATACTTCAGGATAATCTTGTTATAGAAACAAACTTTTCTTATATCTACTAGTCAGAATTCTCATATATGCTGGTCAAAAGAGGTAAATGGGATCTCAGTGTGGAAGTATAGATACCCATTTACTTGTATAAGACATATGATAAGAGAGCTAGTATCAACCATCAAGTTAATATGATTAAACAGTCAACTGGACCAAAATTTAGAGAAGATACTTCCTGTAACATGCAGATGATAATTTTGAAGGGATTTTTTCCCCTGGAATTTCACTTCTGATGCTGACTCTTAAAATATTTTATCCAAAAGTTCACATTAGGCTACAGGCCAGCTCAAAGGGTTGGGTTCCGAAGAAGAAGGTGCCAGACCAGTGTTCTTTACCACAAAGTTTGTGTGACATTTGTTGGAGGATTCTTTTTTTGTATGTGTGTTTTAAAATGTTGTTTTTTCACAGGCCTGTTTACTGCAGATCAATTCATGTTCCTGCTCTTTTTTTTTTTTCCATTTAGCATATTTCTCTAACCAGTATTCTCAGGTGCATTTTTCATAAACCAGACAGTATAATCTGTTACTGTGTGTTATGCATTTTAATTAGAGAAAGATTACCATTCACAGAGTTAAATAGTAATTTAATTTAATATAAATAGTTTCTACTTACATATCTCTGCAAGTGATTTAAGTAAAAGGAAAAGGTAATGTTGGAAGGTAAAATCATTTTGCTTATAGTGAGCATCTTCGGGAAGGATACCCTGAAAACTATCCTCTTATCCAAACTTCCGAAAACTTTTGAATGGCTGGAAAAGTTCCAAAAGTCTTTTCAGTAGTTGTGTGTTTCCCTATTATTTTTGGCATTGTACAGTTCCATAATGTATACATTTTGTTTCCATTTTCTGTCTGAAAGCTCCAGCATTTATGCTTAGTGGGCTAATCAAAATAACATTGTTGAGGACTGGGCGGAGATGAGTGTGTTACATGTCTGGTTATCTCCCCACTCTATGTAATGTTACTTTTTTCTATGCAAGAATGTACTAGATAAGGAACAAACCAAAATGTTGACTTGAGAAATATTATTAGTAGAATGAGTCCATAGTACCAGTGATTCAGTCATCTGTCAGCCTGATAAATGGATTAGTGTAAGAGGTGTTCCAGTGGGGAAAGGCAGCCCATAGGGCTTCCAGCTAATTATATTTAAGTTGTTTAGTACTGCTGGGAAGCAGCATCCAGGCAATTACTGAAAGCTTTGATGCAGTGTGCACTATTAGAGTGTGTGTTCAGAAACTCATTACCCTTTCGTGCTTGTGTTGGATGGATTCTAGGAAGCTGACATGAAACAAAGAGCAGGAATCAATAACTAGAAAGGCATTTTAGTTAGCTTCTGATCCATTTCCTGATTCAGCAGCTTCTGGCCTGGAGTGTTTCATACAATTGGTGTATTATATAGGGAAAATGTAATGCAAATCTATTCATTACCATATGTATGCATGTGGTTACAATCATCTGTGGCTGAAGTTCCACCCAAGATAAGGTTACAAAAGGTCCTTTGGGGACAAACTTCTCTCCAAATTCCCTATGGCACGTCCAAAGTGCCTGCCATCGATGTTCCTAGTAAGTTGATTGTAGTCATTTCTCCTAAAGCCTGACCTTGCAACAATTAGTTATGCCTCTGACACATCAAGATGATATTACTACAGTGCCCGTCATAGCCCACCTTCAAAATTTCTTGAAAACTACAGCTAATCCAAAACAGAGCTGATAGTATTGGCTGCGCGTATTAAACCTTGTTGAAGAAAATTGTACTTGCTCTGTCTTTGCCGTGGTCTGCAGTTGACATTACTGATGCACCTTGAGAAAACTGCCCACACTTTGCATTGCCCAGGTGTGGGAAACAAAAAATCTTTTCACATATTGCTGTGCAGTTGAGTAACTCCAAGGTGTACATGCTGTAAGCAAGGGGCATTTGCACAAGTGGGGCCAAAGACTTTGAAAGTGTGTTTTGTAGGTTGGAATGATAGATCTAGTCAGGGCAAAAGTTCCATGAATTAAACTCAACTGTGTGGTTTTCTTTTTAAGCTTTCACTTGTTTTTAAATCAGTTAATGCAGAGGAGACTACGTTTCTTCTTTTCTGTTTGTTCTTCTATGTTTTTGCCTGAGGTAGAGCTAAACAGACAAATGAGAGGATTACAGTTCAATGCTTCTGAAGGGCATGATTCTTTTCCATCTACCTGTGGTATCAGGGATTTAATAATTAAGTGCTTTTCTTTGTTTCCATCACAGCAGTCCTAGACATGCTGTGCTTTTTGTTTCACGTTTTATGAAGTTCAGCAGAAATCTCATGAGTTGCTGTCAAGAGTATTTTTAAAAAAATTGTGAACTCTGTAATTAGAAAATTAGCATTCACTTTGCCTGAGGTGTACTAAAATAAGTGGTGTGCTATTTGTACATGTATGTCTTGTACATGTATGACGATCTTGGAANGAGGAGGTGGCATTGCTCTCTATGTGAGAGAGCATTTGGAATGTATTGAGCTCTCCTTGGGGGGCAATGATAAGCAGGTGGAAACCTTGTGGGTAAAAATTAGGGGGGAGTCTAGTATGGGAGATATTGTAATGGGTGTTTACTACAGGCCACCTGATCAGGATAATGAAGCTGATGAGGACTTCCATAAGCAGTTGGAAGTAGCCTTGAGATCACAGGCTCTGGTTGTTTAAAGTACACAGATTCATGGTTGCTGTGGCCTACAACACAAAAGGTCGTTTCCAGCCATGAATATTCTGTGATTCTGCGGATAAATTTAGTATCTCATCTATGACCTATGAAGAGCAGCACCAAATTCAGGGCTTCAAGTGTGTGTCACTTTATTGGCGTCTCAGTGTAAATGGTGCTGTGCAGCTCAGCACTGACACTGAGCCTGTACACTGCCGTGCCCCAGCAGGCAGCAGCTCTCCAACCAGCACTGAGGGGACAGAGGTGAAAGGCAACATTAGTATTCTTCCGTTAAATTTGCACTTCTGATATAAACAGGGAGGTTTGTATCAACTCTCTGCTTGTGTGTTGGTGTTAGGGTTTTCCATGGTTTTACTTCATGGAAGTTCTGTCTAATGGAGAGGCTTAGAGATAAGGAGATTGATTTGATTTGTTTGGCTAACTTTTGTGTTTTCAGAAGTAGTGCAACATCCAAAGTCAAACTATGTGTACAAGATTTACAATTAGTGAAAATGAACATTTTTTAACTATTCTTTTTGGTTGCTATTTAAACATGAGTGCACCCTCAGCAAGTTTGCAGGTGACACCAAGCTGAGTGGTGGAGTTGACACGCCTAAGGAACAGGATGCCATCCAGAGGTAGTTGGACAAGCTTGAGAAGTAGGCCTATGTTAAACCTCATGAGGTTCAACAAGGCCAAGTGCAATGTCCTGCACCTGGGTCAGGGCAATCCCAATATCAGCACAGGCTGAGGGGTGACAGGATCTGCTCTCAGCCTTGCTGAGAAGGGTTAGGAGGTTACTGGTGGATGAAAAGCTGGACATGAGCAAGCAATTAGCACTTATTTCTGTATGAAATTATAAGAAACTCTTTTGTTGTTGAGTAAAGCCTTAGGGGTAGAGGCATCTGCTAGCATGACAGATTATTGCAGCCATCCAGATGTATGCTCTCACCCAATTGTAAGGGAAATATATGTAACTTTCAAGTACCACTGGTGGGTAAGAAAATAATTTTAAATGAATCATATCTTTTTATCTCTTACTTGTCTCTTTCCCCTTGCTTCATTCTTGGAAGTCATTTGTTTATTTGGCTTTATATGTCACACAAAAGGCATTTTCAGTAGAGAGCCAGTATGAATGATTTTACCAAAAAGCTGTCTGACAAGTTAAGCGAAGCTGATCTTATTACGGGATTCAATTAACTCTTCCAGCCTGTTACCAGTGCTGCCTGTTCTGATACCTTCTGCCTGCTCTCTAGCAATGTGGAAGATGAATGGCCTTTAAGTCATCCTGTCACTACCAGTGATCCAGTATATGCAGTTTGTAAACAGAACAAACGAAACATAGCCCAACCAATTTGAGTTTAATTATGACAGAAAGAATTAATACACTTTTTTCAATAACAGTACTTCCATCTACAGTGCTATGATGTGAGTATCTAGTATTCTACAGTGTCTTTTAAACTTCATGAATCTTGTAGAAGCCTTCAGCATAGATGAACCAGTTATTTTCCTGGTATTTGTTACCAGAGCAGCCTCAGTATGTGTTAGATGCTGTTATATAGCATAATGTCAGAGTATTATTCACAGATAATTCTAGTATAATAATAGTCTTAACAATTTTCCTGTAAGATGTGGAAAAGCTGTAACAGAGAAAGCCTCTAAGTGTTGCTTGGATTTTCAGATTTATTATTTACACAGTTATGCTTCTTCAGTACATTATATTGTCTTTTGCATAAGCACAACATGCTCCACAGGAAAATGAGATGGCATACAACTTGAAAATAAGATGGAGAGATGGCAACAGTCATCTCAGAATGCCCTCAGAGAATTAGGTGGCTAACTATATAGGTAGCCAGGTAGATGGGGGTTTGTACACATTCAGTAGACAAACTTAGAAAAATTATGGACTTCTAGGTGATGTATTGTTCATATATTTGATGTTTAAATAGCAGTTTCTTGACCCTTGTATAGTCATTCACATCTGAACAGAATAGATATAACTCTCAGGTGAGTAGTTGTTTTTGGTTAGATGGTGTATGTGTCTTAATGTAAAAGAGATGTAAATGAGAACATGTAGTGCTGTAGACTGAGAATTTGAACTGGATTTATGAAAGCTTCTCCTGATGATGTATTTAAATATGTTATTTATTTAATTGATTATATCCTAAAATGATCCTTAATGTATAGTTTTAAAAGCTATTAGACATTTGTGTGGAAGAGTATAATTAATTTTAAAAGTCTCCAATGAATATCTCGTTTCACTTAGCAGCATTTTATTATTAGATTATATAGACAAAAAATGAGCATAAGACTTAAGGCTTGAAATGCAGAGGTAGGAAACTAGTCAAGATACGTGGCAGTTGAATGCAGAGGAAATATGGAATAAGGCATTAGTCACCATGTTTGGTGGCAGGCATGGAGAAGTCTGCAAATAGGTTTATTATTGCAGAAGAATACCAGCCTGTCTTTTGTACTTGATTTTCATAAATGCTTTACTTGAAACTTTCCCCCAAAAAACATAGAGGAGGGTAGTTTCTTTGGCCTACGTACTTGCTCTTGCACAGAAGTGACTCTCAATCAATTCCCACTGGAAGCTTTCTCAAGGAGCACTTTTGTGTCCTCCCCCGCACCGCTGTTTTGAGAGAGCATGCTGGTGTTTCAGTCCTGTGCTTAGTAGTGGTTCTGGATGAATTTATAGTTTACCAAAGAGGCTGAAAATTTATTGAGCAAAGCCTAGGCTGTATTAGGATTATTCCAGGTTCTGGAAACACTGCACAGCTTTGCAAAGCACTCAAATGCCATGAGTCACTGGGGCTTACCCCTTACAGTTCTGCCAAAGCTCCTAACTTAGGAGCTAGCATCATGACAAATGCCAAAAGCAAAAGGAGTCAAGTGCTCATGTTTTGATGAGGTGATGGAAACTCCCTTGACAGGTACCTCTGTCTCTCATTGCAGCCCTCTCAGCTGTCAGATGTGGAGATCTCCATGGTAACTCAAACCCCCAGACTGTTGACAGCAGCCTGCGAGGAGCAGTATTCAGCAGCTCAAGGGTCTCACGACCAGGTAAGCCAAAAGTAATCACTAAAGAAGAACTTAACCTCAGGTACATGGTTTCCTATTCAAATGCCTTTCAAGTTTTTCCGTGGTAACATCATGTGTGCAGTTAAGTAGTAGAACACATTAAGATACCACATTCACCGTGGCGGGCACTTGAAAATGCTAGACAAGCATGCAGAGTGGAGAAACTGTGTAATCGTTAATAAGTGTATATTTAGCTTACCTGGAGTGTCAGATTAAGTGGAAGGTGCATATAGTACATGCTAAAGATTTGTGCTGAATCCACAGATTGACATCAGTTAATTTCAGAACAATTTCCATCTTCAGGCAGCCTGTGAGCAGTTTCTCCTGATATTTTACTGTCTAATCTTCACTCTGAATGCTCTAAGTGAAAAGATTTTTTTTCTCCTCGCAAGTTTACTTATTGATAGTAGAGATAGTTAAGATGTTCTTCAGTGTGAGCTGGTGAGGTTTCAGGTATGAATAGTCAAAATGGAATCACATTTTTACTTGAAGATTCACACTTGGTTTTGTAATGGAGTACCTTGGCCCAAGCTTTTCTTTCATAAATGTGATTAGACTGATTTAGTAAAGTTGTTGTAATGATTCAGTTGGAAAGTGAATGGTCACTAGAGAAAAAGTTGTAGTGTTTTGAGCCATTACAGAACCTGCACTTCAACTGAAAGAGCAGTGCACTTGAGTGTCCCTGAGTGTTTCAGTGCAAAGTTCAGTTCCAGCTATATCTTGCTGAAGTCTGTTAAAATATAGCAGGATGTTCTAACTTTAAAGAATGCTAGGAGAGATCAGACAGTCTTTGCTCTGGTTCAGCTATGAGAGACAGTAAGCTCCAGAGAGGAGTAGAGGCAAACAGCTGTAGCACACTCAGATTTAGATCAGTATAACCATTTGTGCAATACATCTCAAAATAGTCTTTGTATTCACTTAGGCAAAGCCCATTCCCTTTGAATAATCCATATTGCTTTCAGAACTTCACATGTAAGATGGTTTCCCGGGGTTGTATAGTGCTGTATCTTCTAATAAGTGATTTCAGAGATTGGGTTAATATGGCTGTTACCCTCTCAGAAAATACATGGGGAACAGGAAAGCCACTCTTACAAACAGTGTATCCCTTGTAATAAAACAGAGTGTTTTGTAATTTTTGTTATACCTGAGATGGTTAACTTTTTCTATTGGTTAGTCTGTGAGCAACAATATAAATTAGCAAGCATCCCAAATCTCTTAAACATGAATTGTGTTTATCATCAACTTAAAGCTGTTTAAATAGGCTTAGTTCAACTGATGCATGCATAGATTAATTTCTTTATTAGGACTGGAAGCAGTCTAGATAAAAACAGAATAATCAATCATAGGAGCCATCTATAACATGATTATATATGTCTGATCAAGGAAATGTAAAATAATTTCTCTCTAGTCCCTGCTCATTTCTCTCCTGTGATCAAGGTTTCTGGATATAATGATTCATCTTAATAATTTTTACATTTCTTAATAGAAAACAGAAACAAGTTTGTGTGTTAAAGAAATGGTTACATTCAACATTGTAAAACTAATTTTAAAAGTATAAGGTATTGATTCTCCACAACACAGAAAAGATGCGAGTCTGACTCAGAATTCTTCATAAACAAAAAAGCAATGATACCATGTTTTGTAGAGTTTGTACTGTTGTGATCTGTACTCATTCTCAGTAGTAATAGCTGCTCTCAGGCTACTGCGATCTTTCTTATGGATTAGTGAGGCCAAAACTCTAGCTAGGCATTTTCTGTCTTCTTTGAAATACAAAGTGCCAACAAAACCTGAGGTTAGCTTAATGGAAAATACTGGGAGGGAAAAAAACCCCCACAATTGAAGCTTCCCATTAGGTTACTGTTTGAGAGCCTCCTTACTTGATTAGCTACATCACATCCCTTGTTCGCACACAAAACTGCACATGAAATAATACTCTCACTTTTATACTGAACTCTTCATAGATTGTCTATGGTCTTTAAATTATATACATATGGAGTATACCACACATTTAATAACTTTTGTCTAGATAGGCAGTTATATATGATGTGTGAAAGATCAACTTGCAATTTGTTTACAGTAGTAGTTTACAGCTTCTCAATGTACTTTTGTCATTACTAAACAATAATTCCTTCTGAAATTGCAAAAGACATTAAGGCAAACTTGCATTGTAGCTTGTTTATCTGAAAATGTGTTCAGAATGCCACCTTACCTGTACTTGACAAGATTAGAAGAACAGCAATGTGTCTTAAGTATTCCTACCATACTAGTTAATGACCTTTTCTGGACTGCTACTTCAGCAATACTGTTCCAGATCAAGGCATAGCAGGGATACCATGCTTCAAGATGGTATGTACATATATCCTGAGCAGTCAGATGCTGCTTTTGGTATTTTAGCTTGTGGATGCTGCTGCTATTTCTGCCTCTTTTGCTCTTCACTGATAGAAAAACCAAGTCAGTTTGAAGAAATCATGGTGCAATTCAAGCGTAACTGCTGGCTTAGATACAGGAATTGAATCATATGGCTCCTGTAACTTGAGCTAGACTTTCAATGTCAGTCATCTTGCCTTATTATTCAATGTTCAATGTTAAAGACTTCCCTAATATTAGAATATCCTTTTACGTCTATAGAGACATGAAATGTAGAAAATACACTTGTTTGTCCTTTGAGCTTTCAAGTTAGGAACCTTGTTCCAAAAAAATTTGACGTGAACGCATTCTGACATTGAGGTGAATCTTTTCCTCTGTGTTAAAAATTGGGCATCATCATCATCATCATGCAAAAATAATAATCTTTTTACTGCAACAAAAGAAGGGTGTATTGCACTTTTTTTGTATAAACATTGTAATATGACCTTAAATGAAGCCATGTCTCCTTGTTACTTACATGATTGAATTCCATGAATGCAGAGATGTCTCTTTGGTCATTTGAGGCTTAATAATTTGCTTCAAAATTTGACATCACATGTAAATTAATCTCATGCTTTAAAAATACATTGCTTCAGGTTTAAGTGCAATAACTTCACTTTACACCTCCAGTTTCTTTCTTTTTTTTTTTTTTTTACATTCTTTAGATTTTGAGCCAAAAGTTTAGGTGTAATAAAATATGACTAAGAGTAAATTTGGTATCTGGTATGCCAAGAGGTTTTTCCAGCAACATTTTCCCAAAAAATTGCTTCAAACCTTTCCATATTACATAGTATCATTCCAATATTCTTGTTCATTTCCTTCTTTCAAACAGCTGTAGCTTTATGTCAAACTGTTAATCATAGTGGGATGATTCTGTTTTAAACAATTTGAGCTGATAAATCTCTATTTAGTAGTAAACTGGAGAAGCTCTTTTCCCTTTTTATGCATGCATTGAATTTCTCTCTAGATACTGTTAGATCTTTGCAAATTGCCTGCTTAAGGGTAAGCCCAAATATTTTTAATTCATCCTAATTAAATCGTTTTGGAAGTATATTGATATATAATTCTTTGCAAGCTTAACAAATGAAAATATGTCCAAAATTATTCAAAGATCATCCAAAGAATTTAAAGTAACAAATACAATATTAGTTTTAAATAAAATAACCCAAGGCCAGAGCAGCAAAAGTCAAGGAAGCAAAGTTATAGCTATCTGTGGTGACATTGCTGTGTTCCGAGTGATGAGGAAGGGGATCAGTAGAAGCAGTTGAATCAGGGAGATTGAGTGGAAGGGGAGGAAGGAATCGTCTGACAATCCTATCTGGGAGACTGGAACCTAGGGATCCTCTGGAGTTTCTCCCCTCCATAGATGCTTGATTAGCTAATGTAGCCAAAATCCAAAAATGAGGGAAAACTTGGTATCTCTCTGAGGCAGATTAAATCTGTTGTTATTGCCTGTTATGAGAAATAAATACAAGTTTACCAGCTGTGGTTTGGGTTTTTTTAATCTGTGAACTAATTATTGTCCGTCTTTATTTTAACTTTTTCATCAATGTCAATGTTTTGAGAATGTACAAAATCTTCTTACATAGAATTTCCATTTCTCTTCTGGTGCTTATTTCAGTCATTTCCCAAAGCTTTTATGGTGCCATATTTCTCAGAGCTTTCTCTTCTTACTCTGGTCACTCGTCCTGTAATCAGTGTCTGCTCTCACTTTGCATACAGTGCTGTGAGTAGAGAATATCTTAACGTTGTGGGAAGGCTTTTGAAGTCTAGCTTCTTTGCACATGTTTTTCTCTCGAATCTTAAGTCAATTTGGGCTTAGGATTTCAGAGAGTGCACATTGAGAACTCATTAGTAGGTAATAGTCTACATCATACTGTTTTGCGTTCCTAAAATTAGACAGAAACATATTTGAGACAAGTAAGATTACATTTGTATTAGTTTAAACTGCTGTGCAGTGCAGTGAAGGAATTGCATATCCCTTTGAAACAGAGAGCAAAAGAGGAGTGGCCTTGTTTTTTACAGGGATGGAGAAAATACAATTTCTGCTACCATGACATGTTTATTACTACTGGAGTTAATATGTTGATGAAATCTTTTAGGTATATGAGTTTTGCTGTGGCTTTTTCCCAGTTGCTCTAGTTGACTGCTAAACTCATCCCTAGGGCTTGTTTACATAATTTCAATTATACTTTTCAGTAGATTTAGAGAGAGTTTACACAGCAGATTGTATTAATCAAGTGGTTTCTTGGTGCTCTAGAAACTTGCATCATTCTCGATTGTAGTTGTCTTGAGAAGATACCAGAAGCTTGAAATGGAGATTTTTAGCTAAAAGCTTCACGAAGACAGCAGATCACAATCTCTCTCGTATGAATTTGTTACCTTGGAAGGCAGATGCTGAGGTGTTTACCGCAGTCAGACATTATCACTCCTTTCTAAATTAAATCTACCGATGACGGTTAGCATGGATCTAATCAAATCACTTGTACCATTTGGTCTGGTTCTGTCACCTTTCATTATCAAAGCTAATTTAAACTGCTTAAAACTAGAACTGAATTGATGAAACAGATAAATTAATGGATCTGTGATCACATTTTCCTACTGTTGTATTTTGTATTATCTGAACATAAAGACTGAGTATAAAAAACTGGAAAACCAATGACACTTATTTTATGTTGTTATCTGAATAGTTTTATTGGTATAGCCGCTCAGTTTTAGTTTTGGACAATGCTTTTTATCAGGTTATAGAGTTTTTAATTGATACAGCACATAAAAATTAACATTCTGCCCTCCGAAATTACCTCCTTTCCTCCTGGATCATAGACAATCTATAAAAAGTTATTTAGTCATTCCTTTAAAAGCACAGTGACTTTTCCCTGATAATTTCAATTTAGCACTTGAAAATAGCAGTGATTTCCTTGTGGATGGTGTGTAATCTCATAATTAATAGGCTTCTAAATCCAGTATTGGAATAAAACAATATATGTTAAGCTTCCCCATCCCCTTCTGTGTTCTACCTGATCAGTATAAAAAATGTTAAATAAACAGACCTGGGAGCAAAAAGAAACTGAGCTATCTTTAGAATTCTCATAAACCTCATACTTCTTTATGTATTTTATAAAAGCTCTAACTGCTAGTTTTGGTTTGCTCATTAGAGGCATTTCATTGTCTATAATCCTCACGTTTGAATTCTGTTGTTTGTGTCTGTGCCATCTGCAGTACCTTTGATCTGACAACTGAGGAAATTAGCCCATTGAAGGTTGAAATAAACTGTTACACTCCTCATGTTTAAGGGATATTTGATTATGTTAGAGGCTGAATTATGTCTTATTTGTGTGCATATTCTGGATAGCATCAGCATAGCTTGTTGCTCAGATGTCTTTTATATGTGACTGTCTTTGCCAAATGCTGAGAACCGATGCTGTTACACATGGTAACAAGTGAGCGTTTACTGCATTTTTTACTATTAGCTTCAGTCCATACTGATAAAAGACAATCAGGTGTAACTTAACCTCCCTGTGCAGCAGTCAAATGGTTGAGTAAGTTTTGGTTGGATACAGCTGCTTGTATCTATCTATGGCAACAACACTGCAAAAAGGGGTATTGAGGTATTGCCCCTAAAGATATGAGCAAATTTTGCTTTGAGACATCTTACTGGCAGTGATATGCAAGAAAAAAATAAAGGCTGCAGGTTGACTTTTGGTTTCCCAAAGTCAAGTTGATTCCCTTTGACTGTGGAAACAATGTCATGAAAAGCAACATCAAATCCCAAGTCCCTAATGCCATTTGTTCACGTGTCTCTGCAGACCATACAGAAAGAAGCACAAAACCTCTCTAGCTGGCTGTGGTGCTGTATTAAATCTGCCCAGCTGTGGCTGAGCTCCCTGTAGTGCAGTTCTCCCACTCTGTAAGTGGCCTTCAGCCTCCTGGGGTCACCTGCCAGTGGCAGCTGGAATGCCCCAGGCTTTTTGCTTCCCACCATAAAGCATTAATGGGGGCTTCAGTAAGGAACAAGTTGCAGGGTATTTGAGTAGAATTGTTATTTGATTGGACTCGATGATCTTTAAAGTCTTTTCCAATCTAAATTTTAGATTCAGTGATTCTATGTACTACTTTTAGTGCCAGTCATTTTACTGCCTGCATAACCTGGCACAATTGAGTTTGCATTCTTCTGTATTTTTATGCTACAAATATTTCCAGTTATAATCATGGTTAGCAGTAAAAGTGACCAATATCAAAACAACGCAGATGACAGTGATAATCTTTTTTAATATAAGTCATCTAATTAATGCTACTTTGCATAGAGGAAGTCAGGTATTGATTTCAGCATATACTGTAAATGTTGCCAAGTTTAGTCAGTGGTGTCTTGGAATAGAAAGCTGCGACATTTCAGTCACCTCAGCGTAAAGATAATCTTTGCTCTGAATATCCCAAACCCTGAGGGGAAATAGGGAAATTCTAAAAGCATAGCGAAGGAACAATAACAGACAAAAATACTCGTGGGAGGTGACATAAAGAGCAATCTGGGAAAGTAGAGAAATCCTTTATTTGGTGCCTGCATCCCTCCTCTTCTTCCTTGTAAACCGTCCCTCCACTGGACCTGCAAGTGATGAGGTTGTGTTAGAACCATAGGAAAGAGCCTTTGGCTTTGTATGTCTGTCAGGGATTTGCCATTTTGTGCAGCAGTTTGAAAAAATAACTACTATTAGTGCTTAAAACAAGGGAAACAAAAAGGCAAGGATGTGTGTTTCTGCAGTTGCTGAAAACTGGGTTATACTTTTCATTCTCTACCAATAAGGAGGCTTCTGCTTTTATTTTGTTGGTTTTCTGGAAGATGAACAGAGAAAATATGGAGATAAGCAATTGTAAAGGGAGTTTTTGGTTGTCTAAGTACATGCACAAATTAGATTTCCCCTCCCTTGCTTCTTCTGGATATCTGCCAGTTAATAATTTGAATTAACAGGAAGCTGGAAGGTTGGGAGTGTGACAAGATTGAATGAACATTGCATTAAAAATCAGAGTTGTTTGGTTTTTACTATAGCAATGATGGTGTATCTTCAAGGGAATTTTTAAAGTGAAGATGTGTGGTGATTTATATTCTTTGATAAGGCTTGCATTATAATCTTGTTTTTAACTTCATTTTTTTGTAAATTTGGTCTAGCTAATTACCACAAAACACCAATGAAGTGGATGAATCCAAAGTGAACTATTATGAGGTACTTTACAGTGGGCTGTGGAGTTGGAATTGAGAAGCAAATGTAATCTTCAGGAATCAGTGTTCAGCTTAAACTGCTTAGTTTTTCTCATTGCTTTGAATGATAAAACATGTTTAATTAGGATAATATGGAACAAGCTTGAAATACTTTCAGTGTTCAAAGGACGGTTTTCACAAGCATGTTGTTTCAAAAGTAGTAATTTTCAGTACTACAGATATTTGGCACAAAAATGAGTTAGGAATTATACAAGACAAAACCATAAGACTTCATAGCAAAGGATTTCATTGCTCTGGATAATAGTTTTCCTCTACAGGTGTAGGTGGCTGTTAGTGCATTAATAGAACTAGATAGTTCTGAGGTTTTAAGGCAAGGGGCTCCATTTTCCTACCACTTGTTGAATGAAGCTGACAAAATACCCCTTTTAAGGTGTTAATCAAAGTAGTATGTCCTGTGGCTTTATGCATACTGTCACATCTTCGTTACATTTACAGCTCCATAAAATGTTTCTCATGTTCTCTGTATGTAAATATATTTGAAACCAACATGCCATTAGTTATCATGATCAGCAGCTTTTCTTTCAGTTGTTGTATGTTGATATAGTGCCCAGAAGTGGAGCAGATTATGAAAACCAGTCTTATCAAGTGCCTGGACTAGCTGTCATAAAGAAGCTGTTATTTGCTGTCTTAGGTATAAGTCCAAGTCTGCAAGCCTTTTCTGTCATGTGTCCATACTGCTCCTTCATGTATCGTTTGGTCTCAGTTATGGCCCTGAGCTACACAGTAATGAGCCGGAAGGAGTAGATAAAGCACAAGGGACACTTTTCTAAATTCTTCCCCCATAACTAATAGTCTTGGGCACATAAACAGTCTTTTCTGCTTTTGTACAACAGACTCCACCTCTGTGGTCTTTCAAACTGCAGTCACTTTGCTACACTTGAGGGTCTCAGTAGAGTGGAAGGAACCTTCAGAGGCTGTGAGCATCTTGACTGCATCCAAATAGTTTATTGCATGGACTAACAGCATTTGTTTCCATTTATATTAATTGGTGTACAACTGATAAATTACCCGTTTGTTAAGCAGCAACCTATATGAAATAAGTGATTATCCTCAGAAAGTGATGTAATTTTCTGGTGGGTTTCCTAGAGGTAGTTGGCTGTTACGTTGCAATGATAGGTAAGGTCAAAATATTTGAATCTGGAAATTTTTCTTACTAGTTCCAAGACTATGTGAAGGGGCTCCTCAAGGGAGTCTTCTGGAAGGGCTTATTGAGCACGGCTGAATATCAGTAGTATCTCCAATATAATATCAGAAATGGGTAATACTGCTGAGTGTTCACCATCAGAATATGGAGCTGGAGTCAAAAGTACCAATCAACTCCTGAATGCAAATAGCTTGTCACATTTCTCTTTGGAAGCAGCAGATAACTAGGATGAACTGAAACTGGAGACAGTGTATTTTTTATGACACAAATTGAACCCCTGCCAATGAGAAATGCCAAAGTACATTGTGAAAATAAAATGATGCAGTGCTAGCTAAAGTGCGTGACATAACTATGAATAGATGTGCCCATGTGCACAACACAGCTCCTACCTTTCTTTGCTCGGAGAGAACAGTTTCACATGTACCAAGGTCACCAGAGTGGTTGTATCCTGCAAACTCATGTCATGCATGAAAGTACTTAAAAGACCATCTGGGAACTATAAAAATAGCCTATCCTGACTAGATGATTTGTGTGGTGGCCAAGGACTGATATGCTCATTCAGGAAATAAAAAACAATGTCAAGCTTGTTGGGAAATAACCAGGCTCCTTTTCATCATTGAGAATGGCCTGGTATCTCATGGACCAAAATCCACAAGGAGGCTTTGGACCACACAGTTTCTGAATGCCCTGGAGGAGTCCCTGTGAACTGAAGTAGTTCAGTGCAGGCAGTGAAAATGTGAAGATTCTTCTTAGTATTTTAAGATTTCTAGTTTGATATTTCTGAAACAGACCTAATAGTAGAACTTAACTCACATCTGAAGATTTTTTTAGAAGTTTTAAAAATTTTGAAAGTTTTCACGTTCTTAAATGAAATTCTGTCAAGTTTGTCATACAGGTTACTACATTCTGCCAGTGCCAGTCAGCTTTACTGAGCCATTTTGTAGATGTTTTATATGATGATCTCATATAAAGATGGTTCATGCAGCAAGACTGGATTTTTTTAATTGACCTACTAGAGTGCAGGACATACAAGTTAAATTTAGATAACACTGACCGGACTTTTTTTGTTGTTTTTTTTTCCAGAAAGAAAGAATGGTTCTAAACTAATAGAAATAGCCAATAGTGAAACTCAATTGCAGTCTTTCTATGCAGGAGAAAAAATGGAGATGATAATGACTCGTGTTCTAACAAGTATTTCTGTGTCACAGGTGACAAAATTGCTGCTTTTGAGCACAATTTTAATGAGGTATCATACTTAAATGGCTTCTGTTGAAGCAGGAAATTTAAGGCTGGGGGTTTTTCTAGGTGGCTTTGAGCACCGAGAGGTTTCAGTAGGGGAATGTGGTGTGGGTGTTTGGGGAGTTGTGAAACCTTTGGAATACAGACTTGAGGCATAAGCAGTTGTGCAACTTTGCTGTTTTATAGCCTCACCTGTAATCAAAGTAAGTGGTGTTTCCTCAATGCCATTAAAGGGTGAAATTAAACAGCAGGAAATAAATAGGAAACCATTTCACTGCTCTCAGAACAGAGCCTCACTTCACCTGGCACTCTTGCCCATCACAGCTCTTGCTAGGCTACTTCCTGCAACTTCACACCCTCCTCCTCCTTCTTTGCTGTGTTGCCCTTTCATTGAAGCTTTTCTTCTGTACCCCAGATACATGTATGCAGTCCTACCCATTAACTCTCTCACCATGCAATTTGCCACCAGTCCCCTGAATTTAAGCTCTGCAGTTCAAAGTGCTCAGACCTTGTGCCTGTGAAACTTCATGATGCATCATCTGGCTCAAACGGCTCGTTCCAGAGAGAAGCCAAGGGAAGGGATTTGCCTTTGCAGAAGAAAAGATGACTGCTCTAGCAACTGGTAGTAGGAGAGACCATATCAGTTAGTAGCCTTTGCGACTTTAATTTTAACAACTACTCATTTAAGGCAACTTGATGAGGTGCTATGTCCTGTGCTAATTTGTGTGTTATATGGTTCTATGTCCTGTGGATTAGTAATTGTAGGCATCAAGTGTAAATGGTTTACCCCTTCAGCTTCACCTCATAGGCATTCTAGCAACTTGTTTTTAAAAGACTTTACAAAAGCATGAAATTTAAATAAAAGTATCCTTATAAGCAAAAAGAATCTTTCTAAAAAAATTAAATAGAAGTTGTGCATTTCAGTTGAGATAAAATAATTGCCCTAATTTAAAATTAAAGCTACTGCAATGAAGTATTTATTTAGAAAAATAAATATAAGAAATATAAGAGTTGATGTAGTGAGATAATCTATTATTTTCTCACTGGTTAGCTCACATGAAGTAAAACAATTTTAAGGGTTAGCTTAGTAGATATTCATTGATCTTAGAGACTCTGTATGTCTTAGAATATTTCACTAATATAAGGAACTGGACCATATTTAGTGATGAAGTAGCAACACTGTGCAAGCATTCACAGGGCTGTTCGATTCATTAGAATTGTTTTTAAGTCAAGGATTTATTTGTTGTTTACTTCCACCTGCACACTGGTATAAATTTATTTGACTTGTCCCCAGGGTTCTCTTTCTTCCACCTCTCCTTGATTTTTGTAGTCAAAAATATGCAGCTCAGTTGAGAGATCAGTCATCTGGAGATGATCTAGCACTTGAACCTTCACCCAGACTATATCAGCCACCCTCTGCACTAATTAAGAGATGCTCTGTGGAAATTTGCTGGTGAGGATGGATGCAGCTCTGCTGGTTGCTGCTGCTGTAATGGCAGACAGAATCAGTTGGAGCAGAAAGCTAGGTTATAGCAGTGCAGGGAATGGGGAAGAGCAAACAGCCTGACACATGGGTGAATGTTTCTGCTTGTAATATATTGTGTCAGAAAGATTACTCAAAGTCCCTTAAGAGCCATTCTTACATAGTTACATTATTGGCAGGTTATGGTATGGTATAACTTGAGGTGGAACTAGAAAGATTGAGCTTGGCTTTGCTTTTTGAGAAACAGTAGAAATGATCTTGTTACTAACAGTTGAAATGATCAGAGAGATTAGAGAGATGAATTTGTGAAACATGCTTTACATTTATGTTCATCACAATGCACTGTGGTCCTTCATTTTGGAAGAGAATAGACATGGTAACTTAGAACCATGATGGCTAAACCATTGCTGCCATCTAACGAGAGCCTGAAATGCCAAAACCTACAGCGAAACATCTAAGGTGTATTAGTTAATGTTTTAAGAGCACTTTGAAAATGCAGAGCAATAAAAAGTCATTAATGGTGGCACTGTTAACTCCTGAGGTATGATATGCCTATATGAAATTGGCATTTGTGTGCACATAAAACTATTCTTTTCTTAGACTGTTGCTACCATTATTGATTGTATCAAACCACTCCATATTGTGTTTGATTTATTTTCCTGCTCTTTGTTTTGTAATCCAAAAGGAATGCAAATTAGATTACTAATAATAACCAGTTTTCTTGTACATGAGATATGCCTAAATAATTACACACACACCCCCCTCCCCCAAAAAACTTTTAAATTGCTTGGTTTTAGGTGTGTGATAAGAGCTATATGGGTGTGCCTGTGTCAGGTATTAAAATAAGGAAGCTGAGAGTTTATTTTGTTTGGTGGGTATTTCTTAAGCCTGTTCTTAACTGAGATAAAACAAATGGGAAAGGAAAAACAAAATCTACGTTCTGCTGAAAAAAATTATGTAGTTGAGGTTTTTGTTTTGGTTTTGTGGTTTGTTTTTGTGTTTTGTTGGTTTTTTTTACAATTCCCTAAACTAGCTGTGTCTCATAATTGAATGCTTGGAGGAAAAAATCCATAACTCATAAAAATGAATAAAAGTAAGATGTGAATAGATTCAGCTACAAGGTAGTACAGATCACATGGTCTAAATGCAGAAATAAATACTGATAAAAATGAGTATGAAGGACAGCAAAGAAATTTCAAAATCAGTACTATATTTTGGCTATAATAATCTTCCTCTGAAGTTCTTTTTGGGAAGGAGTATTCTGTGCTATGTGGAAAGAGATGGGTCACCTGAGTCTACCAACTTAGTGGTCTATCAACCTGTAGCCATTATGGCCTTTCATCTTTCCCAGTCTTTGACCCGTCCTCACACTTTCTTCTGCATCAGCATATATATCTGCTTTCCCTTGTGTAAAAAGACTTTGAGCTCCTGTCACCTGAGTAGGAACCAAAGTTAATGCAAGGACAATATTTTGATAATTCAGTTACAGGCCTCTAACAAACCTGTGCAGAGCATATACAAGTAGTAGTTTCAGGAGGCTTTATTTAGTCAAATTTGTGTGGATTTTCACTGCAACAGAAAAGGCATTTTGCCATGAGAGCAAACTCTCTGCCAAATGTCAAGTCCATGCTTCAAGGTGTGGAAGCACTTGAGATTTTCACTGAAACAGCTGTATAAATATCGGCAAAACTGGGTTTTCTCCACCTGCACTCTGAAACCACTGAACTTTTTTTGCTTGTACCTTCCAGAAAACATTTTGCCTGAGGCAAACACTCACCATGAAGCTTTACAGTCCAAATAGTTAAACTAGAGTCAAATTATAAGTGATAATGTAAGTTTATAATGCGTCATAGTTAAATATGTGTTGATGTCTGCTTGCATTATACTAGAAAGACCTTTTAGTTTCTATAGAAATAAGAGGCAAAAAGTATCATAAGAAGATGTAAAACATATGTAAGAAATAGTGGTGAGGAGTGAAAAAATAGTGAAAATTCATCTCTGAGTAAGCAATACCCAAATGCTCATACTTACTGTGCATATTTTTTATTGATGCTAAAAAATTGAAACATACGTGACTCATTTGCAATAAGCAAGAGATCATTAAGAGGAGTTACAGATCTCTGTTTGTTTCCCCATCCTTCTGACTTGAGTCTCACATTCCTTGCTCCACAGAGTTTTGTTTCAGGCACCTGTAACCAGGTGTGAAGTGTGCTATCCTGGGAGCTGGAAAATGCAAGTTTGAGCCTGCTAATTCTTATGTGAATACTTTAATCTTCAGTCTCTTAAATCTCTTATACTACTTTCACTCCCACCTTCCTTCCATATATTTTTTTTTCTTCAAATGAAAATAATGAGTCAGTTCTCTGCAGCCAAAGATACAAATTGGAACCTAGATTTGGAGGGGAAATTTGAAGCAATGAATCTCAGTCTCAGACAAGTGTCTAATCCACAGCTACAGGAAAACACATAAATCTTTGAAGCAGGTGCTTAACTTTCCCCATTCCTTGTAGAAGAAATTTCATAGCTAACTAGCCTTTGAGAATTATGTTCCAGGAGCTGGATGACTAAAATACTCACTCGGTTACAGTATCCTTAAAAGATCCAATAGGCATGACAGCATGATGTGTTACCCTCTCTATCTATGTGTCTTTCTGCATGTCTTTGCCAAATACAAATTCTTTTTCTAAATAAAATTAGTAAAGAGGACAATGAATTTGTTCCAATTTGGAAAAATTACTTTCTTTCAATTGACATCAATACTGATGTTCATTCTGAAGCCATGTGGAGGTTTTGTGTCTTTTTAACGCTAGTGTAATTTCTCTGTATGTGAACAAGAAGAAACAAATGATCTGGGCCATGTGAGTGAGAATGCAGCCCGTTGATCAAGCGAAGGGATTGTCCCCCTCTGTATGGCACTCATCAGACCACATCTGGACACTGAGTCCAGTTTTGGGACTTGACATAGGAAAGGTGTGGACAAACTGGAAGGAGCTTGGGAGGACCCCAAGGTGGTGTGGCTGTAGCATGTATCCTGTGAGGAGGTGCTAGGGGAGATGGGGTAGCCTGGAGAAGGAGTGTGTTCAGTGGTACCTGACAGGCCCCTCAGCACCTGCAGGGGCTTACTGAGGAGACAGAGCTGGGCTCCTTACTGCAGTGCAGGGTAGGAGGGTGAGAGGCAACAGGTACAAGTTGCAACAAGTTCGGGCTGGTTATAAGGAGAAACTTTTTCCTATGTGTTCCCATGGAAAGTGAGGCAGTGGAGCAGGTCTGCCTGGGAGGCTGTGCCATCTCTGTCCTTGGAGAGTTTTAAGCCCTGAGCAGCCTGGTCTGATCTCAGAGCTGGACCTACTTTGGGCAGGATCTTGAATTTTTAAAGCAGAGGAGTGCTTTTTTATTTAATCTGAGCTAACTAATAACTGTATCATAAGGTATTAAAATCCTTCCTGGGAAGTATTCAGCTGAATTTCTTTTATTAAAAATTTGGATTATGTCATGTCTGTCTGACTACCTAAGGATTTTTGAGTCCATCTTAGTTTCAAGGCTGTTTAGCTTTCAAAAAAAGTAGGTTACAAAGCTTTCCACTTAGTGTTGCCTTTTGATCTATAGACTTTGCTATTTATATTAGGGCTATGTAGGACTTCATAATACTGCCACTAGAAATACGGTTCTTTATCATCCTGTGTTGTACATTCTTCACCCATCTACAAATGGGGAAAAAAACCTACCTGGTGAGGACTTGCAGGTCACTCTTGAATTACTGACTACACAAACCTTAAAAAGTGCTGCTGCTTAAATGTCTCCTCCTATTGCTAGATTGCTAGATTGAGCAAAACAGCAAAATATTACACTGAAATGCACCAAAAATTGATGGGGGGGAGTCGTCGACACCTTTGTACATATGGTACCTCCATATGTGGCTGTCCTTCAGCTAAGGAGGAGAAGCACAAACTATTCCACTAGTCTTACCAGCAAGACAGAAAGCCAGAAAACCTAAAATGTCAGAGAGACTGCCTCAGCCCTAATGACCAACTGCAGCATGCAAAGGAAGGAGGAGGGATGAAAAGACAGCTAATATGTGTGATAGTGTTGTACAATATAGATTATACTACTGTACAGGCTGTGCATGAATGTTTCTTTACTATTTGCAGTCTAGCTATAGAACATACAGAGAAAATGTTAAGAGAGTATCTGCTTGAGGTGATTTTCATAAGATGGAGACTTCTCAGTCTTAAGTCTTTGTATTGATTTTTATGGTAAGTTGCTCTCTGAAATACTTAGCAATGTAAATACAGAAATGTAACTTAGAAATGAACTCTCACTCTGATGCTTGCTTAGGCACTTCTGCAAGCATCCTTTGAAAGCAAATTTCCTTCCACCTCCACATCCCAACAGGGGAAGTAGTGTTACACTTTTCATAAAAATGGAGGCATTTAGTGACCCTTCTGCAGAGTTCAAACCAATTTAAACCAGGAGTAAACCTAGTGAGCCAACAGATTACCACTAAGAGCTAAATGTGGGAGGTAGAAATACACAGCAGAAAAATATGCTGAACTTGGGTATTTCTTTTCCTGTTGTTCCCTCATTCTATCCTATATAATCTTTGTCCTTACAGCATTTGATATTGACATTGTCTCAGGATTATTCAAGAGAAAGCATTAAGTATTTATAGCCATAGTTAATATGTTTATAAAACTTCATAATAGGATCTGCCATAATATGTGTGAAATAGTTTCCATTATAATTCTGTTTTCACATATTTTAAAATTTACAAAATAACTTGTTTGGGGGCGTGAAATTTTCCATATTGTGAGTCTGAAAAGTATTTTTTCCTTGTTAACTTACCAAGTATAATCCTTTCAGCTATTTTGGAATTACAGGCAAATGGGAAAAATACTTCTTTCCTTTGTATAATAATAATAACGAATGTCCTCAGCTATGCTTTTAACAATACTACAGGGAAAACAAGTTAAGGTTGAAGTATGTGGTAAGATCTAATGCTTTTGATTGCTCTGAGGGAAAAATTAAAAATAAAGTTATAGATGATGGAAAAATAACATCAAACTGTTGCCAGTAACATCTGCTGAGCTTATTAGAAGAAACTAATAAAAACCCACCCCCTTGATAACATCACTGCACATTTCCTTTGCCTGAAGCCATTCAGATGTGAACTAGCCAGGATGCTGCATCTCCTGGCTGCTCTCTAGACCTTTGCAGAGTCTTAGCATTGCTCTCACTCGCTGGGCAGCCAAGTACCCTTAACTTACGAAGGGTCAGGGATGTGCCTGTTTTCTTCATATGTATGATGAACAACGCTGGTGTTTCTTCTGTCCACTGCTTCTAGGACCCTGCAGCACTGTAGGATCAGTCTGCACAGCTTTAAAACAAACAAAAAAAGTAGTATTTTTTAGCCCAAGGCAGACTCCTGTTGTTTTGTGTCATCTTATACACAGAGCTTTGCTAAGTCCAAGGGCTGGTTTTGTCACGCAAGTTGTAGATGTTGTCATGAGACACAAGTACCAGAATGGCTTTCACATTTAGTCTTTCTCTAACTGCACCTGTGTCAAATCATCCAGCATTTGATACATTAAGAGTGACTCTTCAAGATTGGATTGCAGGTTCATTCATCACTGCCACATTTATAGTTATTATTCCTTCTGTGTCCTCTTTTCTTTGATTAGCACCAGATTTTGAACAGTAGTACGTTTTAGTTCAGTGACTAATTGTGTGAAATACCCTAACATGTTAGAATCCAAGCCAGACCTTTTTTATAATCCATGCTATTTTTCTGAAGCTCTCAGATCCAGATGCAGTTGTTACTTTCCATCCAAATGTGGTCTTATAGGCAGCAGTGAGTATTGGGATGAGCTGGAGCTCCCTGGGTATGTTTTGGTTTAGTGTGGCCTTCTAGCAGAAGGTCAATGTGAATAAAAAAAACCTTAAAACCAAAAACAACAGCAAAAGAAGAGCCTGCTTTAACATTGGGCAATGCAGGTTTTCTTACAAGCCGTTTGCCATTTCTCTTTGAGGTCTCTGTCCTTACTAAGCTGCTACAAGTGTCGGTGACAGAGCTCGGTGACAGCACATACTGTACAGCACACTAACCATTCTTAAAGGAGGTTTCCCTGTTTTGCAGAATCTCATCTTTTGTTTTCCCCAAAACAATGAATTTTTTACTGTGCTTGTGAAGAAAACCTCAAAACGTTTAACACCATAAGTGATGCAGAGACATGCGTGAGCATCTGTAAGGAGCCTGGGACAATAGCTCTGAGTGGTTTGAATTGCCTCATTTTTGTAATTAGTGTGCATGACCTATGGTGAGCATTTACAAAATGAGGATAGTTAACTATTTGCTTCCTCATTAGGAAAGGCAAGGAGATGGGGTGCAGGTCTTACTGTGAGAATATCTTGATTTGCTTTCTTAGGTGTATGCTCTCTAGAAGGGGGGTGACTTATATTTTATCTTTAGGTTTGTTAAAGCAAGGTGTCACGTTGAAGCCTTGCAAGAAGGAGTGTGGAAGTCGTGCATGCACAGGCTGCATTTTGAACAGGGCTTGCTGGTTTTTTTGGTGACTGGCTAGCCAACATGCTCCATACCTTGTAATCACCAGGAATACAATGGTCTCATTCACTTGTCAGGATGCTTGTAAAGAAAAGATCTTTAACTCTTTAGCAGGAGAGACTGTGAGGGAAGAGGGGGCTAAGTGTGCTTGTTTCCTCTCCAGACGTTTGCTTTTGGCTTTTTGGGAAGAAGCATACTGGAGTTCCTCCTGAAGAGGAGGCAGCTGCAGTAAAAGCCAAGGGTGTGAGCCAAGCAGAGCTCATTAGCCTTTGGGGAAGAGCTTCTGGCTACTGACTCTGTTCTGGTTCTAGGGTAAGTCACAGCCTAGAAATAAGGAAGCACAAGGTTCATTGAAAGTTTCTGATGAAAGTATTTTTAACAGAAGATACTAAGATTGTCCAAGTGACTCGTTGTGTGAGAAGTGGCTTCTGGCTTCGGGAAATGTTGTTTTTCATTAAATTGCAGAGCATATGCAAAACAGTAACACATTGATTTGACTATGCTGTCACAGTGCCTTCCTAGAGTCTATTTTAGTTCCTATGTTCACATTCTCTTCTCTGAGATGGTGAGACTATAGTGGATCCTGAGAGATGTGCCTTGATGTATGGAGCCATCATGGATGAGAAAATGGGAACACAAGCAGGTGAACGCAGTTCCTATGTGGCAAGGCTTGACGACATCAATTATGTGAACTTTCTGGAATGTTTTCATTTTTATGAATCCTCTCATTTCTGCCTTACAGTTTCTCTTTGTCCTCTGTCCATTTTAATGACAATGTTGTTTTCATTAAAACTTTATTTGGGAAAATACATTTCAGCCTAGTTTTTTCCAAAAAGTAGCTAAATAGTGCAACACCTCCAGGAGATAAATGAAAAATTGTGGATTTTAGTTGGAGGGGTTTTTTTTGAGAGGAGGATGTTTATTTAATAGTGACCCCCCAAAAAAACCCTCCAAGAAGCTGAAATGTGCTCAGCAGACAGTTAAAGTGAACTGGAGCTTGCAGATTTCTTCAGGAGGTAAGGTAAGGGCCAGACCAGTCATCTGATGGATTTCTGTTGGTTGGGCTGGATGCAGAAGCGGGAAGCACACAGCTTCCTATTTAAGTTTCAGGTTGAGGTGTTAGTTCAGGTGTTTTCCCTAAATGTCTGCATTGTTTTCTCCTTCCTGAGGGGAAGATTGACTGGAAACTCTTAGTCCCTGTGCATGGAAATGCTACTTCAAGTAGCAAATGTAAACTCCTTTCCTGAAATAGCCCTGGCCATCCCCTGCCCCGAGGTTAGCCTGGAGGGCAGGACACAGCCCTGGAGGACCCTGTGAGCATCATTTAGAAGAGAGCCAGTGGAGTTGTGTCTTTAGATACTATTTCAAAGCTGAAAAAGTTATTTTCCCTTGGTTCTTCAGCCAGATCTCCCTTATTTATGGCAACAATGCTGAGATACACCGGACACAGGAAGAGCAATCCTTTAGTAAAGGGTGGGATGTAAATAAACTTAGTCAACCTGGCTAGCTCCACACTGAACCATAGCTGTACATGAGGCTGCCTTCTCCAGAGCCACTTGCACGGCCCTTTAGCAAAATTTCCAGTGCTCCAGGAAGGTTTGAGAAGAGTGGTATGTTGGTCCACAGAGCTAAATCAGGTCCAGAGGTGTGCTCCAGGAAATGAGCTGGCCTGGTTTGCCAGAGCACGGGGGAGTGTGCTGCAGTATTAGCTTTGCTGGAGCTAGCTAACTCCAGCTGGACAACTTGGTACAGCAAAAGCCAAGCAACCCTAGAAGCACAATAGTAGCATAGCTGAGCTAATAACACAGATTTTTACCTCTGTACAGGAAGCATTTCTGCAGATCTGTCCCAGCAGAACTGAGAATTGTGTGTTTATTTAAAGTAAGTGTTCAATTTAATTTTACATGATCTTGACAATATGTGCACTGATGGGCTCTGAATGGATGAGAGCTATTGTACTTTGGGAAGTCTTAATAGGCTCAGCACACGTTTTTGGGCATTATCAAATAGCTGCAAAATCACAACTCAATTTTTAAGGTGAGGATGAAGTAAGCAGAACTTTTCCTTATGTGTAACTGGTAGCAGGAAAAAGTGCTTCCAGTAAAACACATTTTGAATACTTTTTGTAAATCCTCTTGACAGTGTGAAGAATTAAGATGTTTTTGCTGGTTTCAATGTAAAATGCCTCCAAAGGCAGATTGGTATTCTTTATAAGCTATGTATGTATATTTCTTTAAAAAAACCTATTACTGTAGGTAATACGAATCCCCAGTAACAAAAGGAGACCATCAATTAGCAGAACTAAATCTATGACAGTGATAAAGTTTCTGTGATTTTCTGCATAAGTTTGCATTTCTACATCAAAAATTGTACTGAGGGGGAGGCTAGGTTCCTTGTGAATCAGATTTGGTCCTCCCCACCATGTCTGGTGGAGCCTCTTTTATTTGGGGTGTTTATCTGCAGAGAAGAAGGAAATCAAAAACAGCGTTAATGAAATTGAGTTTGGTCTTTCATAGCTCAGCCAAATTTCTAATGAATAGATTTCTCTGGGGGAAAGCCAAGATCTGTGTATTGCCTTGGATGGATAAAAGCTTTACAGTTGTGTATCTGATTTCTGCACTGGCATCTGTGGGAGGGAAGAAACCTTCAATGTATGAGTGGGGATCATCTGGTTATTTATGGCAGGGTAACAATGTGTATAAAGATATGATCCGACACATATGTCAGAGTAATTCCTGTTGACTGACTTAAGGGAAAATACATTGTCTATCCAACTAGTCCGTGTGCTTGGGTTTCTGATACAAAGGTAGCTGCTGTGGAGGTTTTTATGGGGCTGTCAGGCTGTTTATTTGGTTTCTCATTTCTCTGGTTTTAATTCATTAAAGAAAAGTCACATTTAGAAAGACAAACAAAAAAGAACACTCCTCCTTTCCCTTCTCTTCCCTTTCCCACAGCGACTGTCTGTATGTGGGAAATACCAAGTTAAAGTCTTAAATTAGCAGGATGCGTCCAGAAATGGCATTTGTAGTTTCTTGTTGGTTTGTTGGTTGGTTGTTTTTTTTAAATAAAGTTCATTTTACCACAAAGTACGTCACGGCTGAACCTGAATTTTTGTAAGAGGTTTCATCTTTACCAGCTTTCCTACCACCAAATTCTCGAACTACTATTTTTAAAAAGCTTTTAGAAGTATTATATGAGGTTTTTCTTTTAAACCCACAGCTATCAAAAGTTTTTTGATTGATTGTTATCATGGCCATAGCAGAAATAGACATGTTTGAAATACTCAGATAGGGATGAAAATGGCCTGAACTGTTCCCATGGATGTCTGTCTTGTTGTTTTTTTTTATTGGATGATTATGATGATGATGATGAAGAAAGAGACACAGGGAGTTATTGATTATTAAGAACTAAGTCTGTTTATCTGGAAGAAGTATGTATAACGCTGTACTGAAAGTGGTGCTTTCAGTGCCTGTGCTTGCCAACCTTGGTAACTGAAGCTCTTATAGCTATCAGTGCTTCCCATCTCCTGATGCTGCGGCAGAGAAATCTGAGCCCATTTTACAGATGAAGGATTGAGGAGAAAAGAGACCAAATGGCTTCCCAGGGTGATTCGTGGCATGTGTGACAGGACTAGATGTTGGATACAGCTGATACTGTTACCAGAAAGTGTTCATCCCTTCCAAAGCAGATGAAATTTTCCTTGCTGAAGCTGCACAATTTTCAGTATTTTGTTTCTGCTGGTTCTCTGAGGTGCAAACTGTAATGCTTGACTAGAATACTTGAACAATATGTCTCCCAAATTAGCAAGCTATGGTTTCTTATGGAAAACCAGTATCCGAGCCATTGATGACATATAGGAGCCCAGGAGAATAAAAGGCTTACCAGGGTTCAAAAGACCGCCATTTACATAAATATGCAGAGACATCTGTTACAGCCATGAGTGACCTGCTGGTTTAAATCATCAGCAGGGGAAACTTGTAGTCAATCAGCATTGCCTGCAGTAGCAGGTGCTGGGTTAGGCAACAAGAATTACTGAAGAGGTTTTCAATGAACAAAGACCTTTCTGCTTGCCAAGAGGAGACATACGGGAAATTGAAACAAATGGCACCTGCCTACAGTCTTTCATGTGTGATACATGATGAGAATGTAGTGTGTGATTAGTTCTAGGTATGCTGTGGTTGACAAAGTTGCAAAGTTTATGTCTGAGAAGTACTTATGGCTTTTAAAACCAGACCACTTAAGTCAGATTTCCAAGCAGAAATGAATCATCAAGATTTAATGGGAAATGTTCAAAACAAATTTATCATCTAAACCCAATGTTTTTGTTATCAGAGTATATGCCCAAAATAATGTTGCAGAACTGTCATCTTAAAGGTTACGATTACTTAAGTGAATAATTGAAGTTTAATTCCTGTTCACCGTTGATCAGCAGAGACATTATAACCTAACTTTGTATAATGTCAGGATATTTGTATGCCTTGTTGGCACAAAGTTTAAAGCTTTCTCTCTTCTTTTGTCTCTCTTTCCCCACCCCAGAAATAGAATTTGTCATCTCAAATTTAAATTTGTTTCTTTTTTATGGGAACTTTATTTAAGTTCACTGTGTAATGTATTTTTGTAAAGAAATAATCTATCTTTTCAGTGGGTGAACTACTGGACAGAAAACTAGATTACAAACTTGGGGCTGCTAAAAGGTTATGATTTGGTGTATTATATGTGACTAATTGCCAGCAGTCCTGAAAAGAAAATGTTCACATAGTAAAAAGGAGTGTCCAGAGAGCCAGTAGTACAGCCACAGTGAAGTAAAAGAGTTGATATTTGCTAAGGCTTCCAAGATTTAAAATGCTTCCTCTGGTTCTTTCTGTTAAATACTACTCTTTATTATAATAAAAGGTACAGCACAGCTTGAGTACTTGATTCACAATATTGAATGGATGCCTCGCATTGGGGCATAACAGTTGTAATAACTATGAGATCTTTACCTTAACAATTCCCCTCTAGTTTGTTAACAAATTTCATAATAAATCAAGATGAACCAAAACCTGTTCTCTTCTTTGCTTTTGAACAGAGCGTGGATCACACTTCTCATAACCTCATCAGATTGAGGTTGGGCTAAGATGAGCATAACCAGTGACGAAGTGAATTTCTTGGTGTATCGCTATCTCCAGGAATCAGGTAAGTTTCCTGTCTTTCCTCACAACTTCAGGTCACAGATGAAATGAGAAAATTGACTTTTTGCATGGTGTTGCTTTAGGAATGTTGTGTTGAGTGTTTCAGATTGATAAACAAAGACTAAATATTTCTTGCACAAACCCACATTTCTTTGACATTACGGTCTTGAACATAATAAGTGCAAACATAGGCAGGTACAAAGTAAACATTGAAGTTAGGCAAAACAAGAAAATAAATAACTTTATGTTAACAGATATTTTTGTAGAGTTGTATCATGTCAGCCAAAGTAATTTTTGGCAGGACAGGTACAAAGCGTGTGAATTTTATATCTTTTTTTCTTAGTTCCTTGAAATAGTTCTGTCAGACACTTAAGAGGACTGCCTAGCAGTAAGGTAATTATTAGTGTAAACTGAGCTGCACAAGTTTCAGTGTGGCTCTGTCTTATTACTTGCACCTCTTACCTGTTCTCATACTGGAAAATAATGTCTTTACAGGGGTTTACTTTTAGAAGGAAAGCTTCATCTTTCATTCAAAATAAAATCCTGAAATTGAAACTTAAATTTGGGGTCTGTTTAAAAAGTTTCTTACATTTAGTTTGAATCTTCTTTAATACTGTCATTGGTTTTTCCAAAGAGATTTTTTATTTCTATATTTTCAGATAATAAGTAAGATAATAAGTACGGTAATAAGACAGAAATTGTTATACAGCATCTTGCCTTTTACCTGCTAGTATAAGTGCCATAACATGCTACAGCAGATGAAAGATATTTAGTCAATGGCTTCAGAAATAATGCATGCCAAATTTAGATGGCTAGTGTTTAAACACAGTTTAAGTTCAACCCCTACAGTTTCAGGAGTTTTCTGAAAACTTGGTTGTTACATTGATTATTTATTAACATTAGATGAGCCTAAAGCTCCTAAAACTTAGATCAAATACAGCCATAAAGGTTGCTTACAAAAACATACAAGAGTTTAGGGTTTGGTTTGGGTTGGTTTTTTTTGAGGTTTCTGCCCTTTAATCTTATTCTGTAAAATTTCCAGGCTTTCTCATAAAGTGTAGGCAAATGGTGGGAGAAAAAGAGAAACAACAAAAGGAAATGCACATGGTGGAACAACTATATAAAAAGCAAACTGTCCCTGTAATATTTCAAGTATTTTGTGTCTGCAAGGCATAGAAGCTCTTGAGATTGTTTGAATGATTATAGCAAAGATACTGGTAGGTGCTTTACACTTCATTATGAAAATGCTATCAGGTCATTCTAGTAAGAAGTTCAACTCTTCTAAAATTGAAGTTAGAAGTGAAATTCAATTATTTCCTCCTTAATTCTCTGTAAGACTAGAAAATTTACACAGTAGAGTCTACATCATTATTGTTGCTTTTTAACCAATCTTGGCATATGAAGATACCTCCAACACAGAAATGAAGAGATGACATGCCTTGTGCCAGCCAGCAAGTTTTTATAGATAGAGCTTGTCAAACAAGCTTGATAGAGCTTTTTCCAAGATCGCAAAGTTGACAGAGATAACTGTGCAGACAATAATACACTTAAGACTACTTTATGAAATTTACTTAGTCTTGTTGACACTGCGGTTAAAACCAAAATGAAATAAGTATGTAAAATCAGTAGAATATAGGGCTACCAAATGGATTAAAAACAGGCTAACAGCAGCATCTTGAAAAGTGATTAGAGTTGGGGAATACTTCATCTCAAAGGTTGCTTCTAGTGGGAACTCAAAGGAATCCACTCTTGGCAGAGTCAGTAGCTTTATCAGTTACCTAGAAGGAAATCCAAAATGATTCTCCAGTACATTTGCACACGGAATGGTAAGTTGTGGCACTTGATGAATTATACTGACTGATCATGTGGTTTAACAGAAAAATATACAGTCAGGGAGAATGCTTTGAGTTGCCTGCTGCTGGGAAAGCAGGCTGGAGAAGGTGCTTGATCCAGGCACGGTGCAGTCAAATCCCTCCAGTACAAAATAGGACTTGGACAAGTAAAGGCCCTAATTGCTGTGTTTCTGAAAAACGTACAGAATTCAGAATATAGAGTTTTCCCAGTATGCTTTGTCTGTCCAAAAGAGAAACATAATTGTCTGTGGGAATGAAGGTCAGAGCAGTACAATGCAATGAGAGCAATAAGGATTCTAAGGAAAATTGAAAAGAGGTGAGGCGGGCATGGCAAAACCAGGGGAGATCAAATCTCTCACATACCTTTTAATCTAAAATGTACAGCCATCTGTTGTGAGTGACAAATCCTATCATATGTCCAAATGCTACAATAAATTACCTTCCTTACTCAGCCCAGTATGTCAATTCAGTTATTAAAGCTTTTTCAAATCTGGTATTTTTGATGCGTTGATGTCGATGTGTGTTCCTTTTCTACCACTTGCATGCATGTTGCAGTAGAGAATCCTTATCTGAAAATCAGCTCTGTAGTTGGTTGTGGTTTAGGCTGTTCTCTAATAGGGCATTTATTGCAGTGGATGTCTGAAAATGACTTGTCAGAGTTAAGGTTGTATAACACTTTCCATTTTCTCTCATACTTTTACTATTCAGTTTGAATTTTTCCACATTTTATGACACACACTTGATAAACTTTTTCTCAGTGTACAATCTGTACCGTATTCAAGACAATAAAAACACTAGCTTAATGCTTTTGCTAAAGAGAAGTCAATGAATTTTTTAGCTGCTGTCTTGGGACAGTTTCTTATTACACTTCAGAATTGTCATTTGTTTTCTTCCCAACCATAAAAATTAAAGTAGCTAATAATGTAGTTGTTTTCCTTCTGTAAATTCAGGATAATATCAGCACATTCATGTCTTTGGTTCATGACTGACAGACTTTCCCTGTTTTCCTGAAAGATAAATTTTTCTCTGTTTTTAAGTGTAGGCTCAAAGGCACATAGAGCACAAAATGTTTCTGTGAATCACAGTACAAAATCCTTTGTAGAGTTAGGCATGTGCAAACATGAGTCTTTCCTGTTAACCACATCCAGGACATCTTACTCTCATTCTGCCTTTGGAAATTATGAATCTAAAATACAAATACTGACACTCCTGAGGTGTCATCATTGTGATGTCCAACTAGATCCTAGTAGTTGGAATAGTACTAAATTACAGTTTTTCTAATGCCATTTACTGGTTTTTGAGAAGAAAGCAACAAAATTTGAAGGGAAATATCAACACTCTGTTCTTTTGAATTTGTGCCTTATGAAAGTCTTTACATGCCTGTGTAATTTTTCTCTGAAGTCCTAACGTTTTCTGTGTGTGAGGTATGTTTAGAGTATTTTGGGCAACTGTGCATGGCAGAGAGTTCCTGGCTCACAGATGAGAGAAGTTTATGTTGAAAATAATTCAGATTAAGCACAGCGTAAAATATTGGCATATATAGGTCAGCTGAATTTGTTTCAAAGCTAATTGCTGCTTTTGTGTAGGAAGGCTGCTGCTAGGTGGAAGGGGAATCTACAGTCCATGGGTCTTGCTTAAATTATTTAAATCTACACCTTAAGAATAATTCATTAGAAGAATGAATCACTTGGTCAAATACACTGTTTGAAAGTAAAGTGAATGAAATGTACAGTTCCTCACAGCAGATGTGAAAAGGTTATAGTCCTAAAATGTATTGAAATTCTCTGAGGAAAGACTATTACAAGGGTGCTGGGACAATATTTAACATTGTTTTTCTGTTAATTCAAATTACTGTTTATGAATTTGTAGGTGAATATATCTCTCTAAATGCAGTATGAATGAGAAGGTAACTATTATTCAAGAACTGGCATTAAGACTGAAGTCAGGGATCCTTTCACCTTTTCAGCTTTACAGTAGTGAGGCTTTGGTGCAATATATACTCCATTCTTAATTCTCATGGTTTAGCATAGATCTGATTTGTGGGCATGCAGCCCTATTTAGATGATGTGTTATCCTCTTTAGGGCCACCCTTCTCAATTAAAGTAGAATTACTTAAGCTTATGATCCAAATCTCTGATATACTGGAAATTGGATACAGAACCAACATCTGTGACCTTTCATGAACTATTTGAGAAAAAGAAATCAAGCCATGATGTTGTTCTAGGAGTGGAATATGTGCTAAGTGACTGTTGGATAAGAACACTTGAGAAATCTGAAAAAAAATGTTGATTTAAATAGAAGTGTTTCCTGAAAGTTTCCTGAACATTGCTATCTAATGATAAAACATCTTTAGCTGTATAGATTGCATATAATGCAACATTATAACTCGCCCAGCATAATGTGTAGTAAAAATAGTGTACTATCAAAAGAGTATGTAAGGGGGGGTTAATAAACTGCTGAACAAAGCTGTAGATCTTGGGAATGATGAAGCTGATAGGTTAAAGATAAATACTTTTCCCAGCTTCCTTTAAAGATAAGCAAATTAGTTTCCATGTGAGTCAAACCCACGTTATGCACTCTTTTCTTAGAGCAGTGAACAGGTGCTAGCAGTATTTGATGATCAGCTTCCCAAAATCCAAGTTCAAGTATGGAGACGAAAAAAATATTTTTATAGCTAAAGATTTTACTGGCTTAGTCATACTTTGTTCTGGTTGTATTTTTAGGAGTGTAATAAGCATTATGTGCACAGACCTAGAGTTTTGTGACCAGATATCTACTTCATATACATACATATAAATGATAGTTTCAGATGTTTTGTAGTGCCAGTTCTAGAGATCCTTGTGAAAACTTCTTTCCCTGTGTCTTTTACCAGTGTAGTGTAACAGCAGTAATATAAATGCCATGTAAGAAAAGCAGTACTTGGTGCAGAATTTTATAAGTTCCTGTGAAGGAAAAAAATACACTGAGTATCTTCTTCTTCTGCCATTTGCAAAACCAGCTTACTTTTTATTTTCTACTAGGTCTCTTCACTGTTTTCTTAACTTGGCTGTTTTAATTTTTCTTTGGCCTGAAAGCTGCGGTGCAGTGTTGGATCTCAGATGCTGAGCAAACATGGTGGTTTTTAAGTTACACAAAAATAAACAATTACACCTTTGCAAATATATTCCATAGCACAGATTTTGGTTCTGATAACTTCATGTCCTGTTTTTTAAAGCTTGCACAAATGCAGTATTATAGGGACATAAAGAAAATGGGATGTTGGGTAGAAGGCACATATCTTTAGGTCAAGATGACTTTTGCTAGTATATAACCAGTGAAGTGCTACACATTTGTCAGTTTACTGTTTTTCCTTATGATTCTCCAGAGCCCATGAAAGAAGCTGTATCTTGAAGCTTTGCAAGTCTTGCTAATAACCTGCATGCTGGGGACTTTGTGCTTGCACAGCTATGGCAGTTAACAAATCATTCCTCCTCATACCTAACTCACATAGCTGTATTTGGATTCCATTTGTAGTCACCATCAGCAGAAACCATCCTAGTGCTGAAGTCCCTCAGTGCCCACTGAGTGCCACCACTTAACAGATGTATATTAGAGCTGATAAAAGAAATTTATGTAAAAGAATTGTGAAGTATATGTGACTGTGAAAGGCTCTTCTGTAAACAATGCTTGTCTCTTTGGTTGATTGCATAGCTAGGGCATAGACAGGATAAGAGCATCCCATTAATATAGAAGGAATTTTAGTTTTTTCTTGCCATGGACTTCATAACTTATTTCAAACCTTGCCCATAGTTGCCTTAAATTGCTAGAACTGTGTTGGCATTTATTCACAATTGTCAGTCTAATTTATACAGTAAGTGAAAAAGAGGATTATTTCAGACCTTGTTTTCAAAAGTTCTTAAGTTCCTCTTTCCATTGCTCATGGTCTGTTTTCTGTCTGCATCGTATTTCTCTTTTTGTTAATTTGCAGCCCTCAGAAAGGCTTAAACAGTAAGTGCCAAGTACTACTCATCAAAAGATCATTTCCTTGTTGTATTAATCTTTTCCAACATATTTTCCTGCATTAAAAAAAATATTATTTGGCTCAAAATAATTTTTGGGTAGCAGACATTTACTCTGAATTCTTGGCAGAAGGTGAACAGGTCACATATCCAAGAAAAAAGGGTGTAATGTTTAATATTAGTGAATAATAGCTCCTACAAAACTTGGGGTAACCAGGCACACTATAATTTTGGCAACTGACACAAGCTACAGTTAGGGCTCCTTTCTTCATATTTCCCAGGGACTGTGAAAGAACTTGTAACACAGGACACATTTCCCAGGGTTCTGGAAATAATTTTAATCGTTCAGCAATCCTAATCTTGAAACAAATGTACAAGGCCTATTGTTCAGCTGATTTTTCTAAAAATATATTTCAACTGCAGTTCTGTATTTTAAATTGCTAATGTGTGTCCTTGCTATGCCCTTTATGTAATTGCAAAGGTAAGTCTTCAAAAATAAGCACACTGCCAAAACCAGAGAGGCACTCTAAGATGTATTACTGAAAAAGAAAATGCTCAGCACTGGGAAGAGTCTCTCTGCTGTGAATAATAAACAAGATGTGGTGTAGGATTTTTGCCCACCTTTTTTCTTTTTTTTAAACTGTTTGTAGAATCTTATCAGTGGCTTGAGACCTGCGGCACTTAACTAACTGCAGCCAAACGTATTTTGGAGAAACTGGTATCCTTTTTGTGAAACCTCTGCCTATGTACACTAGGATTTTTTTTACCATATTTTTATGGATACATAATTACATTTAGACAGAAATCTGAGAAGCAAATATAGGGGTCTTTGTTACACTCTGAGTTCTCACTTGGTGCATCATGTAGAAGGGGAAATATTAGACTTAAAATGGCAGCTGCAGTCAAGTGCAGTGAAGAACATCATTGTATTCTCTTGGACAAAGGGCAAGAAATTACATAATTTACCTCAGGAACTAGATTAATGTGTGTTAAGCCTAGGATTAAGAAAATACAGTTGTTCTAAATTAAAACTGTTTTCTTCTGGTTTTGGAGCCAGAAATTGCATTCAAACCTACCCTTAGTGATACATGGCTCTTGCTTCTGTACACTGGTAAATCTAGATGTACAGAAGTCTTAACTTAGTGCTGTTTGTACATCATTAGTATTTGGAGGAAATTATTTTGTTAATGGTCGTATTTCACTCTTTAGTGGAATTTTTTTGACTGCAGTAGTGGGGATCTAATTTATTTCAGAACACCACATTGCACCACTCTTCCCTTCTTGCCTTTCTGCTTAGATGGCACTGCCAAGACGCAGACATCAATTTTGGAAAGTTCTTTTTCCACGGGTTGCATGTGGTTTCTTTGGCAAGCAGTTGCACAGGCAGCTTTGGAGTTACTTGGGTTTGGTAACATTGTAAAGCAGCTGATGGAACTGTGTGGAGACATCTTTTCCTCCTGCATCTGATTTTCTTTTGACTCAGTACAGTATGGAATGTTTCCACTGGATGCGTCTAAATCCTGAAGTATTTTTGCCCATATACCCATTTATGGTCATAAAAATGACTTTCCTTTACCCCCTCTCACAACCATCTTTTTTTTTTCCCGCTGGAGCCTGTACAGATGTAGTCAGCTCTTAGGTGCCTTCCATTCTTGCATGGCTTTTGCATTAGTCAGAGTCTCAGCATTAGTGCCAGGTACAAGACTACCTCAAGAAAACAGGTGCTAATGCAGCCAGAAAACTGAAGATTGCCAGTGGATCCCATTACAGCAGTTGCAGGTTGGTTCTGCTGAGCCTGAAGTTTTAGTCTTTTCTAAAACCTTGCTCATTTTTGTATCCTGTTCCTGCCAAATACTTTTGAAGGGAACAGCATGTCACTTCAGCAATAAGGATTGAAAATGGGGAGTTTCCAAAAAGAAAGACAACACAATATCAGAGGAATCAATGAAATAAGTAGCGTTGATTGTTTTCACCTGGAGATGGTTAAATTGTTACAGAACAGCAAAGGGTTGTCACAGAGTTTAGGTCTCCTCATTTATTTGTTCACTCTTTCTATTGAGATAATAAAATTACTAGTTTAGTGATTCCTGCAAATTGAACCTAAGACCCTTGGATTTAAAAACCTTAATCTGGATTGCTTGAGTTAAAGAAAATTTATTAAAGGAAATGACACCTATGAAATCTCATTATTTTCCAGGACAGAGGGCCACACTGGGCATTAGTTATACAAAGATTTAAAGAGTGGGTTGTTACTTGTACTCAGTGTTGGAATAGAAGCTGTTAATCATAAAAGATGCCTCCGATGTGTGCAAAAAGCAATTAGATGTTCATAATTCATTATTCTGTTTCATTCTACGGTAACAAATGTTTCAGTGAAGAATCTTATAGTATGAGTAAACTGAGTAATTTGCAAATAAATTAGATACATCTGTTCTTTAAAAAAGATATTTCAATAGCATACTAGTTAAATTTACGAGAGAAAACTACGTCCAGTTAGTTTCCAAACAGAAAAATTTTACAGTACTCAACAGATGACTTAACAATTGCTAGTTGGGGCATCCTTGAGGTAACTCCTGAGTAACCAGCAAAGACTGGAACACTTCAGAAGTTGTTGCTTCCACAGAGCCTCTTTGCCATTCCCCTCCCCTGTACAAATGCAGCAGTAGGTACTGTAGCTGTTACAATTTAAGATTGCAGTTTAAACAAGACAGCTTTTTACAGTGGAATCAGAAGATGAGAGGAGCACTCAGTGAATGTCAGTTAGGTGAATCTATGGTTGCCAGACGAGCTAGGGTGGGGAATATTCAGCAGCACCCCAGTTGCATGCCTGAAAGGAAGAATGCTACACTCCCAGAAAAGGTGAGACACATCTCTGGAAAAGACAAGGCATTCCTCAGGCTATGTGGCTGCCCAGTGCCATTTCCTACACCTACATTTGACAGGCATTTCTGCTGTGAGCCAGACATACTGCAAACAATTAAAAGTATGTGGCCTGCAGATCAAATGAGCACACAAAGAACAACATTATGTTCATTAAATAAAACCTAGTCATTTTATTATCAGTGACAAATCTTGCTTAAAGGGGAGGCCATTTTTAACTGAAAAAAGGAACAGTCATGGGGGAGGGAATCTCAATCATCTCCCTTTTTGCATTTACAGCAAAATCTATCAGTGAAATTTTGCAAAACACAGCCCTGCATATGCGTTTTTTGGCACTGCCTAGGGCAAGAATGGCTGTGTATGCACCACTGAGAGCATATACAAACACCTCAGTGTGGGAGAAGATACAGCACAGAACCATGCCCTGTTACCACTATCAGTACAAAAAAGTGCAGGAATCTTTCAGTGGGGAATTTCACTCAGTGTTCAAGTTAAAAACGGGTTTGAGGGAGTGTCATTTAAGTCTTTTTTTTTTAATTCATTATTTCCTCTATACTTCTATGCTCTGTAAATTATTTCAAGACCAGCTGTTCTGCAGTTGCTAGGTCATCTCCCTTTAAGGTGATCATACGGAGATCTGCGTTGTTCATTTGGATATTTTTTCATGTGTGATAATGTATTTAGGGATTATACATAGTTTAATGGTTTATGGTTTCCCATCTTTTTTGAGGTAGAAAAAACCTGGAAGCCATTCTCCCAAGTCTGCTGAAAGATGACTTTAAGGGCACTGATCATGTCACACATGGCACAAGTGACTTGTCTGGTTACTGGTACAAAACCAGTTCAGTGTGTAGCCATGCTCTCTCCCTTTTGGCCCCTTGTGTTCATATCATAGTCTCATTGTATGTGTCCTCAGAGGGTTTACTACATTAAGATTTCATGTATTGGTGTTATTTGAAGAGAAGTTACTGTTTTATAGAGATTGTTACAGTCAACAAAATGACAGAATTTATGAGAAACAATGCATATGGACACAGATTTGCAGCTTTCATTCATTTCACTGCTATTACAGCATTTTAAGTTTGTGTCTGTTGTAATTTCATGTCATTCTTACCACATCCTTTCTTCAGATCCCCATGTGCAGAGCACCTCCTGTCTCTGTTCTCACTCCCCAACTGCCTTGACAGCCTGCACAGAGTCACTGGAGGGGGTGAGGGTATGCTCATGTCTTGGCATTGCATTTCCCAGTGTGGTTTCATAAACTTAGAAGGAGGGCCAAGTTAACATTTGTAACACAAGCTAACGTTTAAAAAAACTTGCCTTTGCTTAATAGAAATCACCTTTTTTGTAAGACTGAACTGTAGAGCTGCAGTGTTGCTATATAATTTAGTGTACTCACACACAGAGCCCTGAACAGAACTGATGTCATCTGGTAACTACAAAAACAAAGCACAAGTGATTCTTCAGCGTTATCAGAAACCTGAAGTGGGTACAGCTTCAGTCAGGGTTTTTTAACTGTGTGTGTTACTGCTAAAATCAGTCTACTTTTATGTGAGCCATATATAAATGCTACAGGTAGTACAGGAAGCCAGAAGGTAATTTGCTATCAGTTGGGGGGCTGGTTGACTTTTTTCTGTTGTGTTTGTTTTTCTTTTAATTACAATTTTATGGGAGGATTTTTTCTAAGAGGGCTGAGGGAACACAGTGTCCAGCAGCACCCACTTGAGCAGTTTTGCTCTGTTGATTTTCAGTCTATGGATCTTATCAGATAAGACCTTAGGAAGGTTTGCTACAACAAACTGCTGGAGATGTGTGAGTGAGATTGCTCTTCTTTGTTATTGTTGTTGTTGATTAATTTAAATATGCATAAATTAAATTGAGATCTGATTCTCTAATTCTGGTTAATTGTATGCCATGTATTTATATGTACATAGAGATTTCAGCATTCAGGCCAAGCCCAGGATCTCTCAGATACAGGCCATGTATGCTCAGCACTCGATTTCTTTGTCATTGTGGTACACAGTAATGTGCTTAGGTGCCCTACAAAACTAATAATGGAAAAACACTGCCCTGCAGTTCTTACAGTCTATTGCAGATGCAGCAGGAGGTCCAGCAGTTCATAAACTAGACCAGGACATAAAAAGCAATACAGGATAAGAATTGGTCCAGGGATTAGATAAATGATACTGCAGTTTTCAGGGTTGTGGGGGTTTTTTCTGTGCTTTATTTTTATGCCTTGTAATCCTACGCAGTTCTGCTCGTAGGTGGACCTGTCACTTCCTAAAAAGTGTCCAAAGTATCCCAAGCATCCCCCAGAATTGGGGTAGTGCCAAGAAGGGAAGGTAGGGTTGGGAAGGGAGAGGACAGAGGCTGTTACTAGGAAGAGGAGAAAAACAGTGGCAAAATAAAATGTGTAGGGGGAGAGAATCACAGAGAAATACGTACCTTGCTTGCAAATGTGGGTGGCATTCTCCTCAGCTTGTTTTTGCTATCTATCTAGGATCATAATTGAGCTAGCTGCAAAAAGGATCTTGAAAACAATTTGAGCGAGAGAGAGAGAGAGAGAAAGCATTACTGTGGAGCGAGCCCAAAATCCCATCCTCCAGCCCACACACAATTGGACATTGCAGTGATATGGGGGAAATCCCTTAACGGACAAAAACTATAAATGAAACTACTGTTGACAAGAGGAAGAGGTGCAGCTATATTTAACAGAAGTATTTTCATTTGAGAACTGCTCTCTTTTTTTTTCTTTTTTTTTTTTTCTTATCTAGTTGGTGGAGACTGCAAAGGCTCTTCCTGTCTGAGACAGTGTATGGGTGGTTTCCCCAAGACTTTTAATGTTAGATTAATGCTGTGGAGACAGTGTGGTGATAAATGGGTTCCTACAGTTATACCTACATCCTGTTCTCCCTTCCCCCTCTCGCATCTGCCCCTTATGTACAGTCCCTCTGCAGTGCTTGCCTTCATACCCAGCAACAGTTTTGAGCAGCTTCAGCTGGCATTGAAGACACTGCTCTTCAGAATTTGTCCACCAAAAATCTTTACTTTTCAGTGCCATCACCTTCATTACCCCTTATTTCTCAGATAATGATGAATATGAAACAGAGAAAAGAAAGACTTCTGGTTAAAGGAAGAGCTGGCTTGTCACCTGCTGCTTGGCAGATCCCGATTAATTATCTCTGCTATTGGTGTTCACTTTCAGAAAGCAGGTTTACAGGAGTGGCCTTTCTGTTTCACATTTTAATGGCAACGCTTTGCACGTTATATTGTACTCAGCAATAAATAAGCAGAGGATCTGAAATCTCTTCCCTAGTATAAGGCAATGGGTCCCCTGTGTCAGCTGCATCTATGCCTTGATTTTATGCAACTTGCACACTGATAGGGATTCAAGTGTTTAGCGTCAGCAAACACCAACACTGAAATGCAGCAAGGGAAATGAGGATTTGAGGTACTTTGCTCGGCTTGCCCTTGTGGTGATTCCTATTTTTCATGTGTTTGTTTTGGTTTTCGGTTAGTCGAGTTCTCTGGTTATTTATTTTTCTCTGTGTGCATTTCGATTCCTGTATGTGCAGTGTGCAGGGGAGGAGGATGGGCAGTGGCAGGGTGGTCAGGATGGCTCTGGTTAACCTCCCTGGCTCCATGCAGCCAGCCTGTGTCTTTCTGCTTACGCAGCAGCATCTCTCTCAGACCTCAGAGCAGAATTATTTTTAGACCATGAAGGTGTAGCTGGCTGGTGCATTTAGATTTTCATGTCATGGCTTCCTTTTCCTGCTCTCAGGTTTCTCCCACTCGGCCTTCACCTTCGGTATCGAGAGCCACATCAGCCAGTCTAACATCAACGGAACACTAGTGCCACCTGCCGCACTCATCTCCATCCTCCAGAAGGGACTCCAGTATGTGGAGGCTGAGATCAGCATCAATGAAGTAAGTACCCCTGCAATCCCCAGCACCCTTCACACAGCTGACTGGCACACCAGGGCTTGTGGAGCAACGCATCCCACCAACCCAGAGACGCGAGCTAGTACTCCACAGTTTCTCTTGGTCTGGTTCCATTTTGTTCCTCATACTTTGCCCTACTCCTAGCAAAGACCCAGAAAGCTCTCAGGTAGAAATGTATTTCAATTTTTAGCTGTGGCATTGAGGCCTTGGTTGCACTGCTTAAGTGGATTTTATGGTGTTTCCACTATCCCAGTTAACAAATCCAGTGTACACAGGTTTTGCAGCAAATGGTAACATGCATCTGTGTTTACAGTCTTGCGTTTTCAAGGTCACAGCAGAATGTGGCAGGAAAAGCCTGCAGTGTAGATTAAAACTTCACTCCCTGACACCTGCTAGCAGACAGGACTTCCTGCAAACCATGGGAAGCCTAATTGAAAGTCCACAGAGGTCACTGGAGAGATTCTGTCCAGTTTCAGTGACTTTGGCTCAGATCATATGGCTGGGCATCATCCTCTCACATACGTGGTGAAACAGTTACTTGTAAATTCTGACCCTGGCTGGGGCACTAATTGTCTGTGGAGATTGTATGAGCAGCCACAAAATGCCTCTGTTTTCCTTGGATTGACGGGGGAAGCAAAGAGGGAGGTGATAAGAGGCAGTATTTTTGCCCTGCCAGCTGTAAAGGCATGGTAGTTTGAAAAGGAGTGAAGCATGACAGATAAGCAAGTACTGCATTACAAAATATTTACCACAGATATTCATAATAAATATTAATACACAAAAAGCTATTGCTGTTGCTGAACGTAGCATGTGAACAGCATAGGTGAGAACAAAGGAGTATGAAATACAGAAAATGTTGTGTTCTTTGCAGTGTTTACTTTGGAAACTCATTTGTTTTTATCACTAATGTTCTGTGAGGTTTTCTTCTTATGACTTGTTACTGTGATTGAGAGTTGTGTATGTGTTATTTTTTTAATTGGGGCTGTGACATTTGACATTCATGCCAGCTACTCCTTGATGCAGTTATAATAGCAAACCAATGTTAGGAATTTGTCCAGATTTGCTGCTACTTAACATTTTGCCCTGTGCCTGCCTGAAATCGGAGTTACACAGTTAAAAACCTTCAGCTGTAAACAGCACCTATCAGTTCAGGGTATATGGTGGCTGTAGGTGTCTGCTCCTGTGCATCAAGCTTCATAATTGGCCTCAGTTGAGAAAATAATCTAAAAATATGCGTATTGTCACCATTAAGATTTATGTTGCTCTCATCATGGTTTGATTCTGTTTAAATTAGTACTGTTAAGTCCGTTAAAGCAAAGCAGAGGCCATTCTTGCTACATCTGAATGCCAGTAAGGGCTATGTATATGTTTCTTTATGTATTAGTTCTGTATGTATATTACTTAAGAGTGGTGGGTAATAGGTGAGTCCCTAAACTAATGTGCATAAAATTTAAGTATTGTTTGTGATCTGTTAAAGGATACTCATGGAAATAGTCCAGTGTGCAGTTCTGTAGTTAAAAATGTGAGATGACAAAATCCATTGGCAAACATTTTCTTCATGTGTAGCAAGGATTTCATCCAGGATTCAAATAAATGTCGGCAGAGAAATTTACATTAATAGTATTGAGGAGAAACAGAGATTTTCTCCTCTATTGACTCTTTCGTCTTTGTTCTTCCCCATGAGAAAGGGAAGATGTATATTATCTTAATATTGTAATTCTTAGGTCTAATGCAATGACTAGTCCAGCAGAAGCATATTGGTCAGCCAGATGGTTGGTTTTTTTTATTGCTTATTGTTATCTATTGAAAATTATATTGTTTCCCAGCTACTTCATCTATCCATATCCTAATCTTAGCTGCTATTCCTCAAACACAAATCTTTCAATATTTCAAAGAATTAAAGGGAGCTTTCAGAAGATCAGTAAAATGGCACTTTACAGAGGCTTCTGAAACCTTTTTCCTGTATTTAAGAGAAAAGTGAAAGTGAGGCAAAGCTAAGTAGGTATAGCAGTTGTTGGCCTGAGTATTAATTCTTTAAATACAGCCCTTAAAGGTTAACTCAATGTTAAACCTGAAGCCTAATTTACAGAAATCAAACTGAAAGCTGTAACTATCATGAATAAAATCAGCAGAATAAAAGAAAAATAATGGGAAATAGTCCTGTACAATCAGTTACAAGTGGTGGTGCTGGGCCGATGAGCACCATGTAAATTTGTGCATGTATCTTGGTTTGGTTGAGGCTTATTTTTCATCAGCTGCTCCCATTCATATGCCCCTGCAAGAGCAGGAAGACAAGCAGTTCAACTGCAGTCTGTTTGCCCTTGTCATGGCTTTAGCCATGATTCTTTTCTTCCAAATACAAAACAAAGAGAAACTATCTATCATCAGTTAGACGGGTTTTTTTTCACAGTGGTATTTTTTTCATCTCTAAAGAGTTTATACCCCTGAATTTTCTGTAAAATTCCAGTAAATTACTTACCAGTCTTCTAAGTGGAACATGAGTACCACCATCATGGATCTGAGACAGTCCATAGTAATCACAGAATCACTAAGGTTGGAAGAGACCTCTTAAGATCATCAAATCCAACCATACCTATCACTACCATACCACTAAACCATGTCCCTAAGTAGAACATCTATACATTCCTTAAACACTTCCAGGGACGGTGACTTTAGCACCTCCCTGGGCAGCCTGTTCCAAGATCTAAGAACCCTTTCAGTAAAGAAATTCCTCCTTATATCCAATCTAAACCTCCCCTGGTGCAACCTGAGGCCATCTCCTCTTGTCCTCTCATTGTTAACCCTGGAGAAGAGACCTACCAACATCTCACTACAATCTCCTTTCAGGTAATTGTAGAGAGCAATAAGGTCTCCAGTGTGGTACTGTAGGTTAAGTCAAAATACTGTATCTTCACACAACCTAGTTCTGTTTCTTTATGTCATTACCTCTTTGCTGACCTCAGTGGTGAAGATCCTAAACTTGCAGTTTCTTTTCTGCTCATTTTCCCTGCAGGATGGCACAGTATTTGATGGCAGGCCAATAGAGTCACTGTCTCTGATAGATGCAGTGATGCCTGATGTTGTTCAGACTCGGCAGCAAGCATTCAGAGAGAAACTAGCTCAACAACAAGCAAGTGCAGCAGCGGCGGCGGCAGCAACAGCAGCAACAGCAGCAGCAGCAACGGCTGTTTCCCAGCAGAACACACCAAAGAACGGAGAAGCCACTGTGAATGGAGAGGAGAATGGGGCACATGCAATAAGTAAGCCAGCTCATGCAGCTACTCGCAGGAAATGGGCAATTTGAGTTTCACTAGTATTACTGTACTTAGTTGATGTCTGCAAGACTGCAAAACCTGAGGGAATTGTTTCAGGAGGGTGGGGTATTGCTAGAAAGTCTGCTGAATAAAAAGCATGTTTCACATCACAGTGCTGTGTTTTGCTGGTGTCTTCTCAGAATTCAAAAGCTTCAGATATCTTCAGAATTGCAAGTTCAAGACAGAATCTGTCTCACCTTGGAGCAGGCTACCCAGACTTATTAATAATTATCAGCATTATAGATGCATTCAGATATTTGGAAAAAGTTGGGACAAGCTGTAGTCAAAGTCAGATATTTTGGCCAGGCTAGGAAGGAGATATGTTGAGAGTCTGGGACCTACAAGCCATATCTGTGTAAATGAAGCATGGCACTAACTATCCTGTGACCATCCATAGCCTTGGCATGGTCTTTGGCCCAGTTTGGCCAATACCAGTTTTTGATTCTTATACGGCATGGCCAAGCTGAGGATAGGGAACACATTTACCAAGGCCCATTCCCTGCAGACAGCTTGAATACAGTCAACCTTCTCAATGGCACAAAGGAAAAGTGTTCCTCCTGTTTTTATTTAATAGCACCTACTTAGTCATGCAGTACACTGCAGATACCTGATTGAAGGTCCTACTTTCCTGAAGTTTCCTTAGTGTGTGGAGACAGTCAGTTTTCAAGCACTCTGAATTCACCTCTGTTTATTGGTGATGGCAAGAGACTGTGCTCGTATCTTAAGAATCTAAAGCCAGACATGTATAACAAGGAGTGGACATACCTGCTTGTGTATTTAGATTTTGACAACTGTGCAAACATTGTGGGGCAGATAAAATGAATGGTTCTGATTTCTGTATCCAAGTCATATCAGGGCACTGGCTAACTTCTGAAATGAGACCTTAATGCCTGATTACCTTGTGAGGAAATTCTAGAGGAACATGCGTGGCAGATTTTGTAGGAAGCCCAACAGTTTAGACTTGTCTTAGACAAGTAATAGGTCAGGACTCTAGTCATGTAACAGATTTCACTTTTTCTATAGTGTAGATCCCTTTATCACTCTGCATCTCCTCTTTGATCTGAATGGATTCCTCTGTGAGTCAGTGAGAAAAATGCTTTCAAACTAGATGTTTCTTCAGAGAGTCCACGCTGTTCTTGGATTCCACATACCTAGCATATACAGGGATGGGTTCGGGTAGTGTGCTAGTCCATAGTCAAAACCTGTAAGTCACTCACATATCAACCAGCCATAAAAAGGTGGGACAAGGGCAGCAGATGGAAGAGATGTGTTTGAAGAGTTACCCAGTTTGCATTTATTCTGACATGGAGTTCTCCCTGGCACTGTAAGTCTTCTCAAAAATAGAGTTAAAACATTTAATGTAATATATTTTGTATGTCGTGTTATTCAGTATAATATGATAGCATGATTTGATTTAGGGACAGGAAGAGACAGAGAACTACCTTAACAATATCAACAGTTTGAGGTGCAGATTCAAATACTCAAAAAAAATTGCTGCCTTCTCTTGCTGCTTCCTGAGTAGTGTTTTCAGCTTTGAGTCACTTTAAAAATGAGTAGAAAAAATAAAAATCAGCATATAGAAATAGAGCCAAACTTTGGATTGTCTTCCAACTCAAATATTTTTAGTGTCATTTGTCTCACTATATTGCAAGGATTGGCTTGGGTTTAAGAAAAACAAAGCTCTGGGAAAAAGATTGAGCCAAATTCCTGTATTATAACTACAGCTGTAAAGAACAACCTTAGTGAACAAACTTGCAAAGATTTAAGTAAAAAAAAAAAAAATTTCCTGAGGAAAGCCAGGATTAGCACTAGTATGATCTTAAAAATATATCTTTTTTTTATTTGGAGGAAATAGCAAGAGGCTTAAGATTACTCACTGATACATTACAATTTTATATGTTTGGGTTTTTTTAAAATTTAATCATAATAGTTTTGGAGAATATGACTTTTAATTACCTGTGATTTTCTATTTGTAATATATTTGAAGGAAAAAATTAGAAGAATATAGCATAGACTTAACCAAAGATCCTCTGGCCTTTAAAAAATGTGTTAACATTTGAGCAGAGTCCTACCTGCAGACTTAAATTTTTCACCTTTGAGGGTGTGTTGCTCTTGGTTGAACTGCCCTCTCTTTCAGAGACCCCTTCAGAGGCATTCTTTGTGCAAATGAGCTCTTAACCAAGAGCTTTCTGCTCTGAAGATACATTAAAAAAAGAAGCCTATTCTTGATGGTTACTGCATCTTACTTATGTGTTTATTCTCATTCCCTATGCACATATTGTAGCTGCATCCATACCAAAGACAAATTTTGAGAGCTGTCAAGAACATGTGCTGTGTAAGGAACTCAGCACTTTTACAAGGATGCTGTCTTGTGTTCAGAGGCTTCTGCACATTATTGATATTATTCAGTATCTGCCTGAATCTGTGAAGCATCTGAAGCTCTATCACAGAAGCATGAGCTGTCCTTTTTGTTCAGTTGCATAATGGTAACACTAATGTTCCTGACTACTGGTGAAAATAGGAAGAAAGCACATGCAATGTGAACATCGCAAACAATTTCTGAAAAGGCTCCTCGTCTTCCCCTCCCTTTTCTTCCGAACCGCCAAAGATAGTAGAAAATAATCCTGCAGGTATTTCATTGCTCCAGAAGATCAGTCAGTCTTGAAAATACTATCCAGGTGTCAGCTGATCAAGGTTTCTTTTTCACAGCATAACTGTGTCTTTTTTCATAGCAATTAATAAGATTCAAAGTGTGTATCTAGATTCCTCCATGGGGCCATGTACAAATGAAAAATACTTTTAAGTATCAGATGGCCTTGCTCTGATAGCACTTCATGACTCTGTGACCTTGGAGTATGCTGCTTCCAAGCTGTGGAACTGTTTTTTCAAATTAAAACACTTGAAAGATCTTCTTGGTTCACCCCCAGTTTCAAACTCATCCTGTGAACAGGACACAGATGAATGCATAGCCATTAACATACTGCTATTTTTCTCATGAAAATAAGCTTTAAACCTGATGATTTTGTGCTGTGCTAAGAAACAGAGGATTACGAGTTCTAGACTGGTATGTTCTGATGGGCTTTAATAGTGCTTTGCTCTTCATTGCCCTGATTTCTCAGATCATATCAAAGTTCCCAGCTGCTAGTGGCAGGCTAAATCTCAAGTACTGGTGTATCTTGACAGTATTAATCTTAGGAGCTATACATGCAGGGGATTATCAAAGACAATGCTTAACATAGGGTCTCAGAAGAGGTGTAGATTTCCTGATTGGCATTTGTAAAATGTTTGATTTTATGCAACGTGTATTACAAATTTAGATGTTTTGCATTAGAAATGTAAGCTGTGAAACTACAGTTAGTTGTTTTCTAGTTTTGATACTCAGTACTGTGCAACTCATTTAATTACACGTGAATTCCATTCCCTTCCATCTATGGCATAGGTGTGGCACAGACACAGTTAATAGGGTACCTAACCAAATATGCAATGGAAAGTGCTACTTGTGTGACTCAGCAAATTTAGAGAGCAAAACAGGGTATTTGAAAGCCTGGGCATGGGTAGAAATCTGGAGATGTTCCTTCTGATGGCAGCTGTGCAGTGTCGCAGTCTGTTTTGCCAGTTGACGGGCAATAGCTCAGCTGAGCTTAAGTATCAGGACAGATGGCTAATTTTAAATGCCATAAACATGTGGCAGTAAAGGAGTATAATTATTCCACTTAAAAACCTATGGATCTCCATATGCGATTAAGGAATGACTAACTACAAGACTTAACCCAGAAAGAGAACTTGCATTTTGATCAATCAGAGCAGATCAGCTGGCCAAGGCATTGGTTAGATAGCACGAGACTGTCTTTCCCCCAGCCTGCCAGCCAGTCATCTGCTCTTGGATGTGCTTTCTGCGAAATGGGCTGTGCTTCTTTGTGTAACATCTGCTGTCTATGGTTTCAGTGCCTTACCTGTCCTTAGTTTTGTGTTGGCAGAGGATAATAACCTTCTGTTGCTGCCAGGAAGTGTAGTTCGACCTGAATGAGGAAGATTTATACTGAAACAATGAAAATCTGGAGTAGAAACATTGTTCATGATGCAAATTGGAATGAATTGCTGCCAGTAAGAGAAATTCATCATATTAAATTCACTTGTCTTCCTTAAGTAAATAAAAGCTTTATAAAAACAAGGTATTTAGACTGCAGTCTAAAGAACCCCAGAATACAGCATACAGGTTAAATATTTCTATGCATCAGTTGGTACCTTTGCATATGTTATGATATCCTTGAGAAGGTGATCACTCATTTCCCAGCCGTGCTCAGGGAATGAGGCCCTTACTTGGTGTATTTTTCATCTGTGTATAGCAGACATATTACTTTCAGGATGCTGTGTTAGAAAATATATGTGCTGTATGTTAGTTTTTAAAAGAACAGCTTTTTTCAACTGTGGCAATCTGCTCTTTTAATAAATCTGTCATTTTTAATGAAGCTAGCTTCACAAAAAAAGCCCCAACACTATACTGAAATAAATGCTAACTATTTTATGGAAGAAAAGCTATGTGCATTTATACAAAATATTTTTGAAAGCTCTATATGTCATAAATTTGAATCATGAAAGGGAGGAAAATACGTTATTATGGTCAGTGATACAAAATAGAATATTATTTATAATGTGTACATTGGTGTAAGCTTTAGGCCATGGGTAACCAGCTTGTTTTTAAAGCAAACCTAACAGAGTCTTTCAAACTACTTACTCTGATACATCTCCTTGCAGATAATCATTCAAAGCCAATGGAAATTGATGGGGATGTTGAAATTCCTCCTAACAAAGCAACAGTCCTTCGGGGCCATGAATCAGAGGTGTTCATCTGTGCCTGGAACCCTGTCAGTGACCTGCTAGCATCTGGGTAAGACCATTACTGCTGCAATTAGAGTGTATTTAGAGATGCAAGAACTTGTGAGTGTATGCTAGAGATGAATATTTTCTTCACTGTTTTTTCAGTCTGCAGTTGTTTTTTTCAGCAGTACTCTACCTATGTAGCAATTAAGTAATTACAATATGACACAGAATATGAAGCATTTGAACATTTAAGATGTGCACTCTGTGGCCCTGAATACACAAATTTAAGTTTTTAAAATAACTATGGATAATTCTCAGAGTGCTTGAAGTTTATCTAATGTACCCCTCAGTGGTTCACATTAGGCTCTTGGAAAGTCTTTGGCATCCATGTTTTCTTTTTAGAAGTATGGAGACTCTAAACTAGAGAATTCTTTGACTATGTCTGCATTAGTATGGTGCACAAAAAGGAGTAGAGCTGTAGAGCAAAACTATTGTGTGATGACCTTATATCACCACTGTTTGTATGGGATGGAGGAGGTGGTTCAAGCTGGACCTGGTTTTGTCTGATGAGCTGAACATTAAGGAGTGGTTGAAGGACATGTTTTGGTTTAGTGTTATTGGAAAGGTGTCTGGTTTGTGTTCTTCAGGGCTGCTCAGCCAAAGCTTGGTAAGCGGGACAGTCAGGAGATTGACTTTCAAAAAGCACTTTTGATCCAAAGATAAATATACCCTGAGAGGCTATGTACAGACTCTACTGGAACCTGTGTTTGTTCATGCTTAAAGTTAAACCTTAAAATGAAGGCTAAATTTAAGAAGTGTAGCTGGAAATGTGGAGGAAAGCTGATACATGTTAGAGGAGGTGAGTATCAGAACACATTCCTTACAAGGAAGAGGAGAGGTTTTTTGCAAAAACACTTTTTTGCAAAATCATCAGAATAGTCTTCTAATCTTTGTTGGCTTAGTATATGAAAACAAGGAATTAGAGTGCAAATGGGAAGGAGACTGAGAAGTTTACAAACAATAATTTCAGACAACAGATTTTTAGAAAATGATGCTGCTGAGTATGCTTTGTTTCTGGAATGTCCAGGCCTGATAGTGTTTTTAGCATCTGTAGCACTAAGTACATTAATTTCTTAATTTTAAGTGGATGTAGTGGTAGAATTTACAAAAACTCTATGTAGGGGTTTTGTGAATTCAAAACAGTGGTTTTCAGCTCTTTTTTTTTTCATAGGCTTAGTAGGTGTTCTGGTTTGTGATAAGCTCCCTGGGTGATGCCATGATACAGACAAGAGCAGCAATAGCTCCTATGCTATGCATTTCCTGTATTTTCTACCAACCATATTCCTCAACCCACTCAGGTTTTCTAGTGTCTCAGGCAATATTGCTTGACAGTCTTATTTATCCCTTGCAAATGATTATTATTCAGAAGGGAAGTCCTGGTCATTAAGGTGAGTCTCCAGTTAAAATAGGCAAGTATGAAAAAGTTACTTCACACAGATTGTTCTCTTCCCAGCATACAGTGAGTGAGCTATAAAAAGAGATTTATTTAATGTATAAATAACTAAAAATTGGGATTGGCAAATGCGGCAGAAACGTAGCATAGGATGTTCCTTAATCATCCTGGTTGTTTTCAAAGAAAAAAATTACTGAATCAAAGGAAGGCAAAGAATCTGTGGTTACAGGAAGTGTTACTGCTTATAGAATGATTTGTTAATGAACATCAAATGATCCTGAATGAACATGCTCCTGTACTGCTCCTCTAACTCTTCAATATATGCCTAAATGCTTTGACTGCCCAGAGGTGTTAAATCGTGGCTTAATAGTGAAGGAAACATCAAAAACTAAGAATTTAGTTGACTAATAAATTGTTTTCATGTTTTTTCTTGTTAAAGATGAAAATCTAGAGAAGGCTTTGTAGAATATGGAAGGGCTTACTTGCAGTGGGGACAAACTTAATTAGAGCTCAATAGCTCTCATATTTACGATCATTCAAGTGAAGGGACTGTATTTGTTGATACAATAGATTTGCTTTAGCCCTGTCATCCTAAACAATATACTTTTTAATAGTAAGCTTATTCATTATGGTATTTATTTGATTTCTATGGAGAACAGTCTGCAGGTGATCAGTTAGTGCACCCGCATTACTAAGTGAAGGAAAATCAGTGGGGAGAAAGGATACCATACAGAATTATTCTTTAGGGACACCTGCTGGTGCCTGAGATGAAGTGAAGATGCTGCTTTATTTTGGAGAGTATCTGCACAGCTGAAATTAGGCATCTACTCAAGTGCTCTGTTCCTCTGCAGGTACCAACATCTCTCAACTCATTACATAGGGAGTTAAGACTCCTAAGCATAGATGCTCAGATCTCATCTGTTGGCTCTAGCATTGGTAACGGCTTCCCGGTATCTGACTCACCTCTCTGCCAGTGCTTGCCATACTGGGCAGCTTCCATAAGATCAGTAATTCTGGTGTGCGTAGTTTGAACAGTGGGCCATTTAATAAACCCAAATACCTACTGTAGTAGCTGAGGAACCAGTGACTGTTTAACTTTGCTGCAGGGTGCTAAGCACTGATGGAGCCCTGGAACAGTGACTTCTTACACAGCTTCAGGTAAAGTGGAGGGTGATAATCAGAACCATGAGTCAGAGGTCTGAGAGGAGTACCTTCTCATTATCCCTTCAATTAAGGTTTACCCTTCAGTGTAATAGGTCCTTTTTATAATTTGCTACTGATTTTGGAGGCGAACAAATACATGCATAGTTAGAAAGTACTGTCAGGTTCTGTGTCTCATGTAGACTAATGGCATTGAAATGAAAATGCAAATTACTCAGATCCATGTGCATCTCAATCAAATTTTAGCCTGCTCATAAGAAATGAAGTATGTGATGCAGTTAGCCTTCAGGCAACGCAGCACTTAGTGCATGATGAAGCTTACACGGCTGGAATGGCATAGAATGCACAGAAGAAAATTAAACCAAAGGAAGACAGCTGACTGATTATGCCACTGCACAAAGAAGTTTTTGAGATGTCTGGTATAATACTAGTGCAAGCTATTATCTATAGGTAAACTCTGTGTTATAGCACCAATTAAAAGAGGGGGGGAAGTTCCTCCAGATCTACAGTATACTGCAGTTCTGTTTGTCCTTTACAAAGTAATGCTTCAAGAAAGAAAACCAGTTAGTCTGATGTGTGATTACTGAATTGTTAGATTCTGTAGTAGCCATATTGTCTACTGCCAAGGACATAGTTTTCTTCTGGTTTCTTGTCTGCCTGATTGTACTTCTATTGTCGCCTTAGAAAAACCTAACTATTAAATAAAGAAAATAACACATTTGTTCTGTTTTTATAAAGTGCTAGCTAAGTATTCTGGCTAAGTATTTTCTTCAGCCTTGCTATAAAAGCAATAAATTTTCTGAATAATTAGCAGCAGTTTAGACAACAACCTGGGGAAAAAAAAAGCATGGAAAGAATCATACAGGTTCACAACCTAGTCTTAAGTAATCTGTGTAAAGGAATTTGTTTGTAGAATGAATTACCCAAATCTAGAGCAATGTTTCTAGATTTAGTGAGTGATAGAGATTTTGATATTTTATGATATGTAATTGCTATGAGTTTTAGGCTATGAAGGGTAGCACAGGAATATATCCTCTCTGGGCTTTGCAAAGGGCTATTTAAAAAAAAAACAACACCACAAAGAAAAACATGCACAGACACCAAAGAAAACCCCACCAACAGAAAAAACACGGCAGGGGAGACAGGATTTGCTTGATGAAATAGCCAGAGAAATGTATTCTGCAGCTGCTCTTCCTCCTCCACCACAGCCCGAACACTTGAAGTGGAGGATGGAAGAGACTAGAGATACCAGTGAAGGCTATCAAAAGCATGGCTGTCACCAGATGCCTATGAGAAGAATGCTAAGATGTTAAGAGCATAAGCATTGTAATACTATAGTATTGTACATACATACAGCCATGTAAAAGGATTAATTATCCTTTGGGAAGCAAATCAGCATTCCAAAACAAATAGTGTTTTGGGCAGATTTAAAAAATAAAGTAGGTGCTTGGCTGTATCTCAAGATTTGGCCATTCCCAGCTTTAATTCTAACTTGTGTTCTTAAAAGCCAATTGTCCTCTTCAAAGACTTTATTTTTTTCATAAGGTATCTTTCAGTATCTAAGTTTTAATTGTGTGACACATGTAAATTGTTTTGGATAGTTATGTTTCCTGCATAGTGCTACGTCCACGTTAGTAAACTAACCATGCCTGGGAATATTCCTAGGCACTGAGGCCAACTGGCACAGAACAGCCTGTGTCTGTGCTAGCTGCCAAACAAACAGCACATTGGGAATCGTCTCTGGACATTGTAACCACCATATCAAGCCCAAGAGTTACTAGAATGTCAGGGCCCCAAACAAGAGTGCTAGTTACAACAGGCCAGAATTTGGCCAGGAAATAACCTATCAGTTTGCTAGCATAGGTTATCATGGTCTGGTACCCTACAGTGTTCCTGGACATGCTTGAATTTACCATGTGGAAGTAAATAGACTGTGAATGTCCAGGCTGCTCAAGCCTTGAACTCCAAACGCTTTTCCAGTTGAATTTAGGATATTTCTGTCAGCATGTTCAACCACTGCTTCCAGGATCATGCTCTGTTCTGTTACATCCAGCCATACCCTTCAAGTAATTCTCATACCTCTGAAGCAGAGGGCTTCATTCTCAAAACCTGACAGGAGGTTTCTTTGCTTATCTTTGCTGATCTATACCAGCTTCTTTCACACAGGGGAACTTTGTCTCTTGCACAGTGCTCCATGCACTTTCACTCTCCCTGGGTAGCAGAATTATTAGCCATAAAGCTGTTGTCTGAGATCTTTCAGTCATGGCTATGTCTCTCAGAAGCGAGAAAGAATGGTTATAGATCATCTCCTGTCATCATCCCTGGGGCTTATATAATACTTTGAGTTGCTGTACTCCTGATATCAGTGGTTTAGGATCCACTATGAATTACCTTTCTGAATAATCCTTTTGAATTACCGGGTTGAGGGGGTTGATTTCACACACTGCTCCCCTAGTCCGTGCCTGGTGTTAGTTCTGCTAAATGTAAGTGCTTATGCAATAGCAGCTGACTTTATTTTGGCTGGTTTCCTCATTGCATCAAATCCATTAATGCAAAGTAGCCAGCTATTAGGTGTTGTCTGCCTGAATAACCTTTGGCAGGGAGAAATTTTGTAGAACCAGTGGGACCAAGATCACCCTCTGGGTACTGCTGAGGCACTTCCTTTTGCTGACTACCTAGGAAGCATAAGTGGTTACTTTAAGAAACCTGCTTTATTAAGGAAAACTTAGGTGTGTGAAGTACAAGGAGGATTCACCTTCCCTTTATGGTTTTAATAATCTCCTTTAAAATAAAATAATTAAAAGTCTAACCTGTTTGAGCCAGAAGTATTAAATACATATATGCATACCAAAATAACAGTGATGATAGGACTTGCAAGTTGAGGTTAGAAATAGCAAGGTTCAACCACTGTCTTGCAAATTTCTTCACTCAACTGCAGCTGTTTTAACTTCTTTGCTGATGGTTATGGAATTGAGATTTTATGTCACAAATAAAACTCTGTGAACATTTGTCCAAACTTGAGTCATGATTATACCAGAGCTAGAGACCATGAAATAAAATTCTTTCAGAACTAGCCTTCCTAAAATTTGGCAGTAGTCTACCAGAGTGCAGAACAGTATACCTATATCTCAAGTGTTCATGACTTGCATGTTGGAATGAGCTACTTTATCATTCAGATAGAAATGCTTCTGTGGACTAAGGAGATTAAGTATCTTTCTGAATTATTCTTGTAACTATGGAACTCTAATAAGGCAGGGTTCACTGAATCATTCAATAGAAATCAGAATACTTTCCAGAGCAGAGAATACTGTTTGGTTTTTCCCCAGCAACAAAAGGGAAGACACACAAATAACCTTGCTGCACACTGGTAAGCTTGTAAAGCCTCTCTGCAGGGACACATAATAGCTTATGTAGCCTTAGAAAGAAGAAAATGGAAAAACAAAATTAAAATACTGGAAAATATTGCCCAAGGATTGCCAGAAAGCTGACTAAATAAAACTGTTGAAAAACAAAACATAACCCCTTTAGAACTAGCAAATGGGATACTGTGTTTGATGGCCAAGTGACTGAGTACTTTATTCACAGGGTCCAGTGACAAGCTGGATTATTTACAGTGAGGGCAGGGCTGGCCTGCAGTCTTACACAGCAGAGAAGGCAGCGCTGAAGGAATTCCCTACTTAGCATGTTAACCAATAACCCAAGCTTCCTATGAAAGACTTATGTTCCCATTACTGTAAATTATCACAATTAAAAATGTTCCTTAACTTAGCCTCATGAATGACATTTTAATTTTGTAGCCAACATGTGCAAAATTGCTGTTCAGTTTTCCAGACCTCTGAAGAAATAAGGAATTATATTACAGTCACAGCTCTGTATGTTTTCTCAGTGAAAATAAAGGGTTTTGCATTGTTTGCTGAGTCAACAACAAGAGGAGTTTTTATCTCTGCACATTTGCTTTTGTAGATCTGGAGACTCAACAGCCAGGATCTGGAATCTAAACGAGAACAGTAACAGCGGTTCCACTCAGCTAGTCTTGAGGCACTGCATAAGAGAAGGAGGACACGATGTCCCCAGCAATAAGGATGTGACTTCATTGGACTGGAATGTAAGCTAACTTCTAAGACTGTGCATGGTTTTTAAATGTCTAAATTTAATTCAGAGGCAATTAAAGCTGCTGCTCCATATCTTTTATATCTGAGGTGACCAGAAGCTCTGTTCCTAACCTTCTGACCTCTTGTTTCAAATACTCATAATAGGCTGAACTTTCCCCCTGTGTGCTATAATTTTCCAGGACTCTTGCCATCTTGTATGATGTATGATAATGATCACACATAATGAATGTGTTAATGATCTCTATTTTAGAAGCATGGGGAAGAATAAACTTAAGCCAACTTTAAGAATGAAGATTAAGCAAGCAATCTCTGTAGTTACAAATCCTGTTTAATAATGTACTTGCATCTCATAGATACTTTATTTGGGCATGTAAGGAGATAATAAGCACCAGTGAAGCTTTTTCTGAGGTTGGACTTTCCAGACCTGTCATTTGAAGGAACATGTCTAGTCATTTTCTCTTTACCTGCTCACCTTCTGTGTGGAGCTGACTTCCCTGATCCCTTTTTTACTGTCATTCTGCAAAATCTCCTATCTGAGATAATATGGTACTGCACAGAGAAGACTGAAGTGAGCAGAGAGGATAGGTATTGTTAAGAATCCCCAGTGTCTGGGCAGTGTCTTTGAGGAGCTTTAACGCTGCTTCCTATCTTCTTTCTGCCACCAAGCATTGTAAAAAGAACTTAAAAGACCTTGCAGGAACTTTAATTAACATTATCACTTGCGTTCTGTCTGTTTTTCTGATATTAGTACAGACAAAGTAATCACATTAGTCTTAGTCCCAGCTGCTAGCCAGAGACCAGGATTTGATTAATCTTTACTACAATGTTATTGTCCTTCATATGAGCTAGATGCTTCTCAAAAGTCACAGATGAGGCCACTGCACAAATCAGCTTCCCTGTGTGTTTTATAGTTGGCAAAGATGAACGAAGTTGGTGAGTAGTACAAAAAGCAATTAAGGTAAAATCCAAGAATATTGTTTCCTGTGGATATCACAGTGAAGAAAAACAGGTGGGAAAAACTGAGCTGAGGAGTAAGAAAAGAGTAACTGAAAAAGGAAGACATGCAAAGGTGCAGAACAAGTACAAGAAAATTTGTCCAAAACATATGAGGCATCCTCTAGTATCTCCTGTAGTTCCTTACCTTTCCAGACCTCACTGATCACTAATACTTCACTTGAATTGTGCTAGTACTTAATGTAAGGAAATGTTGTTGTTGTTGTTGTTATTTTCCCTTCCTTTTCTGTCCTATTAAAGTGTCTTTATTTCAACTGAGGAATTTATATATTTTTTTCAAATTCTCTACTCCATCCCACTGGGAGCAGGGAGTGAGCAAAGCAGCTGGAGTTAAACTATGACACATTGTTAACTATGAGTTTACATGGTAATCTTTTCTGTATAGGTGCCTGAATTTCACTGAAATTCAGTGAAATTAAGGGATTTAGTCAGGCTTTAAGTGATTTGTTGGTGTTTTAGAGGCTCTTCATGGCTAAGCTGTAGTATCTGTTATCTGGAAGAATACCACAGAATTTGTTACATCTTGCTTTCTTTTTCTAATTCATTTCATTAAATGGCTCTTATCTGATGGTGTAGCCCAGTATTTCACAGTATGTTAGAGGGGTTTATTTCCTCTTTGCTGTTTACAGTAATAACCTTTAGTTTAAAACAGTATTATCTGTCTCAATGTGTGGGCTCAGATTTCACATAAATCACAATGCACGAATCAGAAAAGGAAAAGAAAAAGGTTAGTTGAAACAGATTTCATCTAGTATTGACCTTTGTCTTTTTTATATATCCCAACAGAGTGATGGAACACTATTGGCTACAGGCTCATATGATGGTTTTGCAAGAATATGGACAGAAGATGGTAAGTCAATCAACATTTATTGTTGACAGCAGTGAACTGTAATTTGGCTAATTTTTAAGCAAATTGTAATATTAACCCTTTCTTTATTCCAGGTAACCTTGCAAGCACCTTAGGTCAACATAAAGGTCCAATATTTGCCCTGAAATGGAATAAAAAGGGGAATTATATTTTAAGTGCTGGTGTTGATAAAGTAAGTTTCAAAAATACATTAGTCTAACATATCAATGTTAAAATTCTGACTCAGGGAGCCTGTGCTGCTGAATTCCATAAGATTATTTTCTTGTCTGAGCTTACTTTTCTTTAATACATTTTAGTACATGTTGAATACATTTTTGAGGCTGCATAGTTGTGTACTACTTTTATATGAAAGATTTTACTTTAAAAAACCAACTTCATTTGGCCCCTGTATAATTTTGCATCTTAAGTTTGTCTCAGTTAAGGAAAGAACTGCTTCCTGTGATTTTGTTTCTGGTTTTCTCAACTGTTTCCAGGAAGGAAATGATCTTAAAGGTATTGCACCTTTTAGCTCATCTAACTGTTGAAACACCTTTATTGGAATAAAATATATATGGCTTCCTATGTAAATATGAAAAAATGGTAGAAATGGTAGTTCTGAAGTCAAAATCAAGCAAATAGCACAAATCCATTCATACTGAAGCCACAAGGTACATAGTATTCATCTTGCATAACTTCCAGTGTCTAAAAATTAGACGTATATGTCATCCTTGGCTTCCTTAGTAGAATTTGGAGAGAAAAGTAGCACTTCCAAGTGATGTGTTGCATGGCCTGTGTTACAGAGAGATGCACCTGACAGAGGGGTCTAGGGAAACTAGCTCAGACTTCTATGTCTGATTTGTAGGCTAGATGAAACCAGTATTTTCACATACTTATGAAAATGGAAACTTAGTTTTATTGTTTTTTAATACTGACTTACATTCAGCTACCCTTGTCTCCCAGTGGTGGTCCCATTATTTTGGCAAACTTGTGTTCCAGTGAAGAGCAGTGGTTCTTTAGATGATCCATTATTGGTGAGATGAGGCTGCCTTAATTTATTTTCTGGAAGCATATTCCAAATAAATTGACAATTCACTCAGAAGGTGGTATTGAGCTCTTACTTATGCTTATGTATACTATGAGTATGGACTAAACCTGTGGTAAGCAAATCACACCTTAGGCTCTCCCATCACAGAGGCAAGAAGTGATATGTACTCTGCTGCTAGATAAATATATTCACTTGGTGGCTTAATTGTTAGAAATGTTATATCACATGGTTTTGGAACAGTATTCAACTTGGATCTTTGAAAAGGGGAGGAAGTCTTCTTCGAAGAAGATAACTGAAACAGCTGTAACAAAATGCATATTTAAAATATGTCTGTAAAAAAAAAGGCGTATTTAAAATATGTAGTGCTGTCTCTAATATTATTCAGAGAGAATATGCCCATTCTTCATGGTATTACTTGCTCTTCAGGCATTATACTTCTCTATCTAAGCTTCTATTATTATTCTGTAATACTTGGAAGTGATTTCTGTTTTTTCAGCTGTTCAGCACACAAGGCTTTCTGGAGTCAAGAATTTTATCAATCCATCTTTCAAAATTGCTCCTCACCAAGGATGCTTTCTGTTTGGTTTCTCTGAGCTGAACAGTCACTGATCTTTTTTTTCCCCCCCTTCCTTTGCATGCAGACAACAATAATTTGGGATGCTCACACAGGAGAAGCTAAACAGCAGTTTCCTTTCCATTCAGGTAATTTCTGTATAACTCTTGTTAGTGAAATGAAATGCAGTTTTTAATTTTGTCAGTGTAATTTATCCTTTTGTAAAAACCTGTCTGCCAGAGAGAAGTTTGAATCAAGATTTTTATGCTTTAACTCTCCTGAGTATCATGGCTTATGAGGTTTATTCTTTTTTCAGAAAGATGGCTTCTGTGAGAATTAGGCTTTAAAATGAAACTGATTCTAGGAGAGGATTTTATTCACCAGCTTTGTCTACCTAGCTGAGTGATTTGTAGTTTTCTAGGTGCTTGAATAGTACCAAGTGGTGATTTTAAGAAGGGACTTTTCAGTGGAGGTGTCTGGGATCACTTTGACTCTTTCTGCTCCTGTTGCGATAAAGCTGACTTGAGACAGAAGCAGGCATATGTCTCATGCAATTTGCATTCACCTCTGCTAGTGTGAAGGTCCCCAGGAATTTCTGAGCTTTAAAGTTTGACTTGAAGTTCTTCAGTGTTTAGTACTTGGTTTTTCTGATTATCAGAAGTCAATTGCCAACCTTGAGTTTCAAAACCTTGCTACAGCACAACCTTATTTGGATAGTCATTTGCAGATCAGGTCTGCTTTAAGACACAGGTTCTAAGTAATCTTGAGTAACAGGCAACCGTTGATGTAATCTTGAATTCACCTGAGAGCAGACTTGTAAGAGGATGACTGAATTTGTGATCTAAACTGGATAAGTTGTCATAGTGAAGAATTTTTAAGGGGCCTAGTCAAACTGAGTTTAAAACCACCAAAACATTCCAGATTCTTATGCTAGAATTGTTCATCTTCCTGTGTGTTCACTGTAACTAATCCAATTTTAAGTACACCAGGCTTTCACAATGTGCTTAATGGTGTTTAAAAACACATATTCTACTACTAATTTTAAATCAAGCTGTTCAACTCAATTTGTAGTTGTTCTCATTCTCACAGTTTTACAAATGTTATTAATATGCAGTGGCAATTGAAATGGTTATTCCATGGAAGACAAAAAGCATGTGCATGTGCACAGCAGATCCATACTTTTCGGTTCTGTCACTCATCTTGCTTATTAATGAAACTGTCAGTTTGGAGGAGTCAGTGTCTTCTGACAAATTTTCTCAGTGTGACATTTATTTCTCTATCATAACCATTCCATAAAACCAAACTTTGCACTGTATAGCGATGTAGTTAATGAGACTCGTAAGCCTTTTGATCTCTTAACTATTGATCCTAAGTAGTTGTGGGTTCAGAACTTGCTTGCCCCTTCAGAATCATCTTCACTGACGTGTAGCTGTCTTAGTAGTAATGTGCATCAAGGACATACCACTTCATTCCTCTTTTAGCAGGTTGAAAACTGAAGTACATCTTCCAGGGCAATATACCAGTGTCCATCTGCCTTAATTTATTTTTTTGAAAAATTCTTATTATGTATGCTGTTTGTCATTGGATCATAAGACACAACTGAAGGAGAGGTCTAAAGAGGCTAATTTAATTTTCTTTCAGTATTTCAAATATCTTTTCATAGAGAAGTAAAGCAGTTGGTTGTTAAGGATATTGTTGATGGGCCAAAAACATACGTCCTACAAAAAGTCCCTTAAAATCAGCTGGAGTCTTTGTCCTCACAAAGACCTCACCTTGTCCTCTTTGCATCAGTTACTCACAGAACAAACTAACAGCAAATTCCATTCCACATCTGGAGTCTGTCAGTCTTGTCTACACAGGGATTAAAGGTGTCATTTTAACACTTAAAAGTCCAGTCTAGAGAGAGTACAGTTCTTTTAACACATACTTGTGTGGCATACTTCTTTGCATACTTCTTTGAAGTCTGGAGGTAGTTGGCCTGGGAATCACACATTTTTAACTCTGCTTTACAGCAGCTTACTTAGTTTATACCCAAATGGACAGAATTGTCATCTTAGAAATACAGAAGGAATACTCCTTTGTCTAGGTCTTGAAAGCCCCTATATCACTGATGTTCTTGTGGTCAAAATATATATGTCTGGATAAGTAGTCTAGAGTTTCATTATTCTTCGCAAAACTATTAGTCATCACAGGGCATTTGAGGAAAATATGTATTCACAAATCTTATTTCTTTAAAATGAAGTGAAATTATGCAATTTTCACATCTGCTGATAGATGTGGACTGATGTCTATGCATGCAGGAACAAATTGATTAAGTGATGCCATAACAGGTATTTGTATGACCCAGTTTTAGACATCTTAGTGCTATGAATCACTCCCTGCAGACACTTAACTGAGCTTTTTTAACTGAATCACACCTAAATTTGTTCAGAAAAAGCTTAAATTAATTGGTAATTATTGTAACACTTTTATTGTTGGGATTTATCTTATTGTTGGGATTTCTCTTAGCTCCATTTCTTAAGGATTTATTGCTGCTTTTATTAGGTGACATTCTAATTGGTTTTATGGAACAGGCTAGAATACTGTGGATTTGGACACACTTTGGCAATTCAGTTACTTATATCAAAATACACATTTGTTTGTTTTTTTCCAGGACATTTTATGTAGTTACTTATCCAGTAAATACATGATTAAATACATCAATAAATAAATCGGTATTAATTATCAACACTCTATGATTCAAATTATGCTGCAGTGCAAATCCATGACTTTACGTGCCAATAGCTCTCAGAAAATTACTTTCCAACTCTTAAGTGTCCTACTAGATACTAGCCCTGAAGGCATATTGCTATTAACAAAGATAGATTTTTGTTTGCTCTGAAACAGTAATACAAAGCTTGCAGCATCAAAAGAAAGGGACAGTTAAAGAAACAAAATCCTTTACTGCTTCCTGATCCCCAGGAGTAACCTGCCTTCCTCACACAGATTTCCTTTTGTATTTCTGCAATGTAGAAATGCCTTAGCTGTCACACAGAATTATTGAGCATTTTCATAAATATGCTAAAAAATGCTTGTACATGAAACAATTTCAGCACTTCGTTCTCATTTAGAGAGCTTCCTGAAGATTTGAAATGTGATGTGGAGCAATCTCATTTTGCAGTTCATAAAAATTCTAATAGGAAAAAGCATATTTAAATGTAACAGGCTTGGCAGAACCAGGCATCTTTTCACCTCTCTATTACAAATGTATTTTTCTGAATGTATTTGAATAAGGCATTTCTTAGTTTCAGTTTAATGATAAATGTGCTTTTTATTGCTGCCAGAAAGAGATTCAACTTCACTACCTACATACTGGTTTCATTGTGACACATTTGCTTCTGACAGGAGTGTGTGAAGAATGCAGAATTCTCTATTTTAGCAAATCTTATGTCAACCTCTGGAGGGCAGCTAAACTCTTTCCTGAGAAAAAAACCAAGCAGCAGTCACAGAAACACAAATAAACTGTATGTCTGGAGTTCCCTCCTACTCCTGGGCATGCTTTAGTCTGCACTGACACACTGTTAAAAGGGAGTCTTTTGTTTTTTCCACACTTTTTGCAAAGTGTGTTACATGTTCTTGTGCTGTCTGTGTACGAAGTTTCATTAGTTCAGTCCTAATTAATGCCAAATCATCTACAGAAACCTTACTTTCATTTCAGATTAGCTTGATCAATGTACCTATTTTAAATGAATCCCCAACCAAATTAAAATGAATGTAGGTATCCATGTCTGCACAGAACAATAGGCTTGTGTGGGTGGTTGCGTAAAGCTAGTGCAAAGGAGAATGGTCACCTGCTGCTTCTCTCTCCAATGTGTTGTGTCTGGCATTCACAGGAACATTTTTTTCTAACCCAACTGAAATTATCCACATTTTTTCTGAATTAGTTTTCTTCCAGGTTCTTCACTGAACTGGCTTAGAGAGGAGTGAATGGTAGAGATGATCCAAGAGATGTGTGTAGCTGGGAGCAGGAGGGGTGCAGGTAGATTGTTTTGCCTCCTCTTTTGCAACTTAAAGGATTCTCATAATTTGATACCATGCAAAGCATCTGGATTATCCACTGCAAGAGAAAAATGAATTTGTTCCCTTCAGAGAGTCCCTGCCATCCCTGTAACTGGTAGTAGGTGACAGGCCAAGAGCTAGCTTTTAGTGCATTTGATCCAGATAAGTAGCAGGAGAAAAATTCTTCAGGATAGCTGTCTCTATGCTGTATTCCCTAATGTTCTTTTCATTGTTTGTACTTCACAGCTCCTGCTCTGGATGTAGACTGGCAGAACAACACTACTTTTGCCTCCTGCAGCACTGATATGTGCATTCATGTATGCAGACTGGGCTGTGATCGTCCCGTTAAAACCTTTCAAGGACACACAGTAAGTTTATATTAGCCCAAAACGTGTGCTGGTGGAGTCACAGCAGCAGGTTATGATGATTTCAGATGATGTGTTTACAGTGTATGTTCTATGTTCTAGCAGCATCTCATGTTACATCTCATTGCTTCCCTAAAACCTTATTCCTTGGGAGTGATTCACTGCCTGTGAGAAGGGGTAAACTGTTCTAAATCACCCTAGGAGGGAAAACCTGCAGCTTGAACAATGAGACTGTTTATCTGTAGCATGAGCTGAAGACTAAGGGCATATTAATAAATAAGATTTTGTTTTCCACTGCCTTAATTTCCTTTAGTAAATGATAAAGAGAAAACAATTTGCCTTCAGGCATTGTTTAGTTTTAGAATCAATTTAATCTAATAAGATCTATTTAAGATCTATGTCCCCTCTCTTTTCCTGGTGATGTTTAGTAACTATTAAAGGCTAGGTTTAATGAAAAAGTGCATCATATACTGACCTGTAATTTAGATATTAACTTCTAGAATTTACTGTCTTCCCCACTGAGAACAAATGGTTGATTTAGAGACCTTTATCTAGTCTATGGTTAATCTAATATTAACCTGAGGGAATACTTCAATTTTATGAAGAAGTTAATACTGTATTATCAATCTGTCTTATTTGAGAATTTATATAAATCCTAACATATGAAGAAAGGGTATGAGAGACTTTGTGCCAGAACCAGAAGATTGTGAAACAGAAGACTAATTGTGTGTATTGTTCACAAACACAAAATTATCACCATTCCTAAATGGCACTTAAATAGTGTGTTACAGAAGCAGCATTGCTTCTGTTCACCCATAAAGCAACCAGGGCTGTCATTTGTGGTTGAACTTGTTGCATGCATAAACCCTGAGTGCCCTCTGCTGTGTGCCCAGTATATGTACTTCATAAATCACACTTTATTTCAGAATGAGGTTAATGCAATCAAATGGGACCCCTCTGGCATGCTACTAGCATCTTGCTCCGATGATATGACATTAAAGGTAATTCAATTTCCATTCCTGCTCTTCAAAAAGTAAAAACAAAAATTATGCCCAATTTTTAATCTTCTCCAGAATGATGGTACTGTATCACTTAAAACATTGCATGAACAATAGTTTCATTTTATCCCATATTTCTTAAAGCGAAACTGAAAGATTGAACACAGAGAAGCAGCAGTTCTTACAAAGAAATACTATTAAATGTGTAGCTGTTTCCCCAAACAGGGTTTTTCTGACATGTGCCAAACTGGTGCATTAATAAATTACGTTTGTGTGTGCACCTGTGTCGAGATCTTAAATAAACAAATGGTAAGAATAACATAGAATTGAAATAATTCAGCTGAGAAGAGATTAGTGATGTTGCCATTTTTCCCCTTCATAATTACTCTGACTTAGATTTGGAGTATGAAGCAAGATACCTGTGTACATGATCTTCAGGCTCACAGCAAAGAGATTTATACTATCAAATGGAGCCCTACAGGACCAGGCACCAGCAACCCAAACTCCAACATCATGTTAGCAAGGTAAAAAATGTACCTCTTTTTGTTGCCTGCCAAGCAGAAGGATTGTGCTTCTGACATGTAACTCTATTGTCATCTTGCTGTCAGTCTTCCTGCAGACAATTCCCGTAGAATGTACCTGTGTTGGTAAATCAAGGGGGTGGATACAAAATGAAAGGAATCATATTTGAAAGAGGAAGAAGAAAAAGAAGGAAAATTGAGTTGTACGATGTTTAGCTTTCAGCTGCCTTGATAAATGGGTTTTAAATTTGGCATTTCACCTTCATGTCTGGCATCCTGTTGTTACAAATGAAAGTACTTCAGGAGACAGATGGCAGCCCATTCAGCCAGTTGGAATGTGTTCTAACTAGGGTCCTGCAATTCACATAGACAGATATTAACAGCTTTTATAGCCCTATTAACTAACAGAGGAAAGCTTGGATAATCTTTAAAATCTGTTTTAAACAGATTTGAAGATCTGTTCAAAATTCTTGTACTTCATAGAAAATAGAATGCCAGTTGATGGTAGTACCATGAGATTACCAAATCACTTCATGTCTATTCAATTTGGAGAGGAGCTGTATCAAGGCTGTTTTGTTTTACCCCTTAGTCTGGGAGTGGACAGTGAAGAACTTCACTTTCTTGGAGCTGTTCTTTTTAAAACTATTTTTAATACCAGTTATTTCCTTTGTCTTTCTCTAAGACCACAGTTTGGAATTTAGACGAAGTACAGCAAAACACAGCTGTGAAACGAAGTGAAAAGAACCACAGTTCTAGAGAATTACAGAATGCTAATTCATTAAGTAATGCAAACCATTAGGAATAAGGTCTCTCTGTAACCATTTATCCTGTTAATGACAACATACATTTGACCTTCCTGAATCATAGCTGGTAGAATCTCAAAAGGAGGGAGCTCCTTAGAGCTGGTGTTCTGATCTTGTACAGCACATATAGATAAACTCAGAGGGTGCTCATACAAGAATTCAGTTCTGTAGATATAGTTCTTGTCATAAATATAAAGGCTGTCATGCATATTCACTTTCCTGTTTGAAACATTATTTCTTGCTTAGCCAAGGAAAAAAATCTGTAGTGTCCTTTTAAGGCATTTACAATATGGAACTACAAATTGATTAACATCCAAGTTAAAACATGCCTGTGTTTGAATGCTTCTTGCAGCGCTTCGTTTGATTCTACTGTTCGGCTGTGGGACGTTGACCGAGGAGTCTGCATCCATACATTAACAAAACATCAAGAGCCTGTCTACAGTGTAGCTTTTAGTCCTGATGGAAAATATCTAGCCAGTGGGTCCTTTGACAAATGTGTCCATATATGGAATACTCAGGTACTGTTTTGCTTTGTGTGAAGCACATCTAGTTTAGATGACACATTAATAGCAAAAGCTTAAATGGAAAATACGTGTACCTTGGTAGAGTATGACCTGCCAGCCAAGGTGAAACTGATTGTATTGGCTGATACAAATCCCAGCATAACAGTTGAGCCACACAAGTGGAGTGAGGTGACTGTCCAGAACATTTATGCTAAAATGCCTGGCTTACATGAAAATGTGCCACCAGCTTTGTGAAGTGAGGGCGTGTATTGATTCTTAGAAATAAGAGATAGTTGTGTTTAGTAACAAGCTGAGTTCAGTTGTAAGTCTGATGCACCTGGCTCATACTTTGTGATGAGGGGATGATATATACAAAGGGTGTACAAGCTGAAGACTGGGGGTATGCTGGAGAAAAGTGGGATGTCATAGCTCCACAGATTTAATTCTGGATACAGATGCCTCACAGCCTGAATTAACACTTTAGAGAAGACCACCTCAGCCTAACTCCCAGGTCTTTGCTGTTACAGAGTTGACAAAAACAGATGTCTAAGAGTACTACTGTAAATTGCTTTCTGGAGGATGCTATTTCTCTTCATTATTAAAGAGCAGTTTCCTAACATCAGCACCTTATGGAGATGACCATAGCTGAGTGATGTGAAGAGCTCCCCCTTGCCACCATTCCTTTCTTTCTAATGTAGAAACACAACACTCACCACACAACAGAGAAGAAGGGGAAGCTCTGTGTCAAATGTTTGCATACTGTTTTGCTTTGCAGAGTGGAACTCTAGTACATAGCTACCGAGGCACCGGGGGCATCTTTGAAGTCTGCTGGAATGCTAGAGGAGACAAAGTGGGAGCAAGCGCATCAGATGGATCGGTGAGGAGCTTTATACATTGTAAATGTTGAGTGGAGATTACTCTTCTGCAAAGAAAATCATACATACCATGTTGCCTCCTGTGGACAGAGCTAAAGGTGTAGGCATCTTAAGACATGAGTAGCTCTGTGTAGTATATTAAAACATCAATTAAAGCTCCTGCTTTGAAAGGTTTTGAATATTAGGAAGTGGTGTTCCCAATGGAATTGAGGAGTGCTTGTAGAATAGGTGAATATTGTTGAGGATGGGAATGACTTAAATACACATTTGATAAGATCAACAGTAGTGTTGTTTCTACCATTATTTATCTTACTGTCAGTTTTTGGTGAAGGTCAGATCACAGCAGTCAGCTCTCTAACAGTAAACAGTTGTCCTAAGGCTTTCCAAGTTGTGTCCCACAGAAGTTTATCCTTGTATAGTACCTAAAGGAAGAATTTTTCGGCATTGTGCCTAAAGATTTCATTGGATAGTAAAGGAGAAACAGTGCTGTAGGCGTACTGATTATTCATTGCTACTTTTGCTGTTAATGTGACTTTCAAAAATGTTTAATTGCGGCATGATCAGCTTCTGAAGGACACACAGACACTCTACAGCTTTTAGAAATCACACTCTTATGTGGCTAGCTGCCTAACTACTTTAGACCAGTATTTTCCAACTGGTTGTAATAAAGGGTACACCTACAACATGAGGTGCTTGAGCTTAGTTGTGCCCTTTGAGATGGTGTCATGCCTAGTTTACATCATCTGTTCCAAATGAATATGTCTGCTCTAGGTTCTGTACCATGCCTGCCAGGCCTTCATCTATTTTGGATTTATTTTAGGAATGGAAATGGACACTTTAGGCAACTAAGTAGAGGTCCTAATCTTCTCTGGGCTGTGCTACCAAAACATTCATTTGTAATCCAATGAAAGCTCAGCTAAATGTTAAATGTACAGTTTTCACTTGGGTTTTCACTCATGCTGATTTGTTCCCTTCCTTGTATGCATGTAAACAGCTACTTGAGACAGGCTGAGTTGAAGGTGGAGAGTATAACACAGAAGTGGCTGATCAGCCTGTGTACAGAGCTGTATATGAGTAAGACTTCCACATCACCTTCAGAAATGGTTCTTAATGCTGACTTTTTTCTCTCTAGGTTTGTGTTCTAGATCTGCGAAAGTAAAAGTGAAATGTTTTAGAAGAAATTTCAAATGGACCAGCAGTGAATGTGTGGGGAGAAGCACTCTTCAAAACTATTCTTAACAGCTCCAGAACTGTATGAACTTGAGCAAAGTTAGAGTGTACCTTGAAACCAACTCTCCCTGGCCACAGGTGTCTAGTATTTTGTTCGTAACCTTCATCAAGGAGTAAAAACACAGTCACTTCAGAGGGGGAGGGAATAGTTTCCACCTGGAACGTTCAGCCTTGGAAGCATGAAGCCACCAGCTAGGCATTGCACTGTTTGGTTTGCATCCAAGAACTTGCTCTGATGGCTGGGAAAAAAGCTGTGCCAAAAAAAATTAATTAAAAAAGAAAAAAAAACATAGGAAAATGCTGTGATAAACCAAAAGGGAAAACAGATCCTCCTCCACGCGGTGTTGTATTTTTTCCTTCCAATTTGGACACTACAGTTGCTCTCCCAAAGGACGTTCAAAGACCAGTTTGTACTGATGAAATGCTCAACTTTGTAATCACAACACTTTCTATTTTCTAGACTACTTTTTTTGTTCAGTGGTTTTTCTATCAGCTGGAATATTACAGCCTGGAGGATCCCAGGCTTAGGATGAAACTTCTTGGTTTTGTTTTATTTCTCCCTTTCACTCCCAACTTCTCTTTCCTTTTTTTTTTTCCTCTTTTTTTTTCTTTTTTTTTTTCCCTGTATGCCCATAGTAGATGCAGCCAGGTGGACATGACAATGAAAATTTTTGACAGACTGCTTCTCCTCTCTTCTCTCTCTTCCTTTTCCTTTCTTTCTCTCCGTTGAAAAGAAAAAAAGAATCCTCCATGCTTCAGATCTTAGCGTCTCAAGGGCACTTTCAGCAAATTGTGTAATAAGTGCTTTATATAAGAATGCAGTGCTGGGGAAGATTTTTACAGGAGAAAGATGACTTTTAACAGAAAGAACCCAGTGTATTTTTGGAAAAAAAATATTTTTTATGTTAAACAGTTTTAAAAGCCTAAAAGGGCCACCAAATGTAGACCAGTTGTGTAATTCAAGCAGAAAGAATGACAGAGTCCAAGGAACATGAAAGGTGCAGTATCCTTTTTCTCTTCTCTCTCAGAAAGTGCTGTAGGAAAAAATGCCATTTGATGCAATAAATGCCAGTCATATACTGAGAGTCCTCTTCCAGCAGCCAACCATTTATACAGTCTCATTTCACTTTTGTGGCTGTTTGATGATGTACATTTATTAAAAGGGATTCATAAGTCTGAGAATATAAATATAGAATTCATTTTTTTGAGTCCTTATTTTCGTTTATCCTCAGTAACGAGAGGAAAATGCTTGTGTATCTTCTTTCCTCTAGAGAGAGTTCAGATTTCTTACAGGACATGGGTTTGGCTGCTCATAGTCTTGCTGAGCAGTGCACTATTCATCCCATTCAGCTGTTTCTATTCCAGAAGTCAGTGGGATTTTACCACTGACTTAACAAGAGCAGTTGAGCCAAGATATATTGACTGCATCTGTCACTGTTGATATGGACTCTTGCCAAGCTGCTGTCCATCCATGGTCAGCAAAACCCTAGAAACAAGCCCTTTCATTGCATCTGGAAGTCCATGGTGCTGCTGTCACCCAGACAACCTTGAGGGTGTCCTCTGTAGAGTTATCAGAAGACAATGTAGAACTCTCCTTTAGATAAGGACATGGTAAAGGGTATACAGATTACATCTCAACATATATACCACTATAAAGTTACAGTGGTTGAAATGATTGGAATGACAAAAAAGACTTCCAAAGTACCACGTTTCCATTTTGAAACAGTTTTCCTTACTGCAAGCTAGACATCTTCAGGAATGCCTGCTGAAGACTGCATTACTCCAGGAGCAAAGGATGGATGCAAGGAGTGGTGCGTAGGCAGAGTTTACTGAAAATGCTGTAAACTGTAAGGCAACCTTGGAGCAGTGGCAGCCATTGTTTAGAGCTGTCTGAGTCAAACAGACGTCCTTTCTAGCCTACAGGCTAGGCTAGGATCTGTAGGGAAGAGAAAAACTTGACAAGCAGAGAATCCCCTTAACATCACGTAGTACCTTCCTGCCCAAAGACACTATTTCTGTAACACAGGATCTTCCCTTTGATTTGATCACAGCTGCTGAAGTGCTGTGAGCAAAATCAAACCCAGAATCCTAGAGCTGCACTGGTGGTGTAAGACCTGCCAAGCATCATGACATTGTTGCAGCTTTGTGGAATCTGTATGCCATATTTCTCCTATGTGTTCCTCTCCTTATGCTTTCCATCTGTACAGTATCTTAGTCCTTGCAGTAGAACTAGCCACCCACAGCTTCAGCAGCATTCCTTGAAGATACACATCTGGAAAGGAGAGAAGAATGAAAGGAAATAATTGCTAAAAGGCTTACTCAGTCCTGAGGTGAAAACAGTTATTTAGGATTTTGGTTATTAATGACAGTTAGCTTGTTCATAGTTTATATCAATGAATTGGGCCAAGGTGCCAAGGATTATTTTTGGTATTAAATGTGTTTATGTGTTGATTTTAGTTTTCTGCTCAAGAGCACACGTTGCAGATGCTCACAGGGCAGTTTTGTACTGGTTTATAATAGCCACCTATACCTTCTAATTTAAAGTCAATATTTTTAAAAAAAAAGTTCTTGTTCCTAAAGAGGCTTGAATTTGAATACAAAGGTTTAATGTGGTTTTATAAAACATGGCTGAGTTAATTATTTGATTATAATAATTGCATGTACATAGTTAACTTCCCATGCAGCTTTTGAGTGGCATTTCTGAAAAGTTAACAGACAGGAGCTCTGGTGGCAGGCAGGGGAGGGTAGTGGGGATGGGGCCCTGGCCTCACCTCTCTCTTGAGTGACACCTGAGTAGGCTGGAACTCAAGATTCAAAGAGATGAGGGTGCTCAAGCCAAGTTTCAGTGATGCCAAATGCCTGACTGGCTAAGTTACTTAACCCATGTTTTTTGGTTGTTTGCAGGACAGCTGCTGCAGCTTAGCTGTAGCTGTGATGCCTGTTTCTTTTTCCAGTTTTTTCAATTGTCAGAGCACCACCTTTCCTCTGCCCACACATAGAGGGAAGAAGCCAAGAGAAACAAAACTGAAAATCAGTAGGTTTGCAAAGCCTACTTGTGAGAGGGACTGCAGGTCTGGAGAGTTTTCTATAGAGCCCATCAGATTTGAAAGCAGCAGATGTGAGAAGCTAAGAAAATTCACCTTTCTTTCCCTCTCCAAGACCCTAAAGACTAGAAAATCCTCAAAGATCCTGTAGTAAACAGTTCTCAGCCAAAACAAGTGCATACTAAGGAAAGCAATAGCTGTAGATGCAAAGGTTAATCCTAGCCTAAGGAGCTGGTTTCTTTAGGAGGCTGGCAGACGGGGGGGAGGCTTTGCAGGCTGTAGTGCAACATGGATGTCTAATCCTAGACCCACAAACTGCCCTTCTGGGAGCTCTTGCTGCAGCAGCATCCTCTGACTAGTGGTGCCTTTCTGTGACTCCCCTCCAATAGGAAGCAACAGGCTAGTGAACTTCATTTTTTCCATAAACTATTTTTTGATAATTTTATTTATAGTTCTTTGTAATGAAAGAGAAATTGAAAAACCTAAGTGACAGCACAGGACTGTGAAACCATCAAGAAACTTACTGGGTTTTTATGGTTGCTGGCTGTCTGGAACTGGCCTTGAAGTGAAAAACAAAACAAAACAAACAGTTGCTGAAAAAAACCACTCAACTCTGTGTTTTAGAAGGATACTGTATCTTTTATGTAGAAAACACTGGGTCCCTTACTGGGACTAAAGGGCCTGACTTACAGGGTTTATACACACATTAACCCCATGCTACATCTTAGAAACTTCCTTTTAATTTGTTTAAAAGAAAAAATATTAATTTTAGAGCCAAGTGAAGTGCACTTTGTCAAATGTAAGGGTCTGCTTTGTTTTCAGGTTTCTTTTTCCCTTTTTAATTTCTCCTCCTTTTTTTTCCTCTTTTTGCCTTTTTAAAAGATGTGGTTCTTTGTCAGGTGCAGAAATGTTCTTTCAGCCACTCACTGAAATTATGAATTCTGGCTTCTGCAGTTTTTATTGTCTGTGTCAGACTTGCAGCCAGACTTGGTTCTCATTTCAGCATTTCCCAGGTTCTGTTGAAAAAACATCAACCCTTATTTTGTTTCTCCCCCACCCACACTTTCTTCAAATTCACCTTGTGTATTGTAGCTCATTTGTTTTAAGGAGAGAATCAACAGATCATATTCAGTGTCTTGAATAAATTGCTATATTTTGATATTAGAGAATTCTGTGCGTGTTGTTCCTTATTCTTTTCTGGCTATTTTGCATCCTGCACTTAAGAGCTGGGATTGGGTGACGTAAGTTTTGTAACATGGTGTCATGACCTAAAGGGTTAGCCAGCCCATGGGTGTATGAAGATAGTGACCATGGGCTCTCCAGGGTTTGTAATACACAAGGGCAGGAAGTTTTTATCCTTTAATTTTCTTTACTTTATTACAGATTACCACACAAATCAACATTAGCAAGTATACCTGTGATGAAGAAAGCAAATATATGTATGTGTATCAAGCTATTAACAAAGTACTATCTGCAAGCAATGGTACAGCAACAATCAGTTCTAGCAATAACCTATAGCAGCAGCCAATAATAGCAGCAATGAAGTGTAAGTATATAATATGACAAGTTAAAGTATTACTAGTGAAGCAGGTGAAGTTGAAAGCAGTAGGACAAATGTTTGTTCAGCTCACATAAGAGCAGGAGCCACCAGCAGTCTTCCTAACAGTTTCTTAAGACAAAGAACATGAGAGCTAAGGGGGCAGCCACCATGAGGTTAGAGCTTTAACAGATAGCACTATACAAAAGCTTTCACTTTACCTGTTTCTTAAATAAATGCCATGTGATGGTCATATTTTAAGGCACACCATTTCCAGGTGTGTTTCAAGAAAACGTGACAAACTAGATTCCTAGTTTAGTTTTTCTTTATTTAGCCTATAAATATTTACATAGCCTATGACTGGAGGCATTGAGCAATCCTGAACACTTGCTTCTCACTTCTGGCAGCATGCAATACAGTAGAAAGGTATTTGCTAGAGCAATTCTGGGAAGATTAGATAGTGCAGCTTCTCACTCAAACCCACTTATTTCTCTGTCATCTTCCTATGTATCATTTCCCATCAAGGAACAGGTCGGCTTCATCCCATAAGACCACTTGCAATTTTGTATCCAAGCTCCACAATGCAAAGAGTAAGTTTAAAAGTCACTTAAGAGAAGAAATTACTCACTTGGCAAGGAATTTAACATCCTTGCTGACTCCTTTCCTGACAGGAAGGAAGATCTTTGCTTCCTTAGAGATGAGGGTTTTTTCCTATTGCCTTTTGAATATATTCACAAAACCAAAAGAATACAAAACCTAATAACCACAGGAAAGCAGCTATATCCCCTTTTCCTGCTGCAAGGTCTGACATCTTCTACATTCACTTAGGAAACCTTGACTTCACCATGTAGATCTTTACTATCTCAATACAAAAGAGGACGAAAAGACTCTGCTCATCACTTTGCAAATCCTTCCCATTAAGTATTGGAACAAAGCTTTCATCCTCTTCCTTCGCTAGAGTAATTCAGCACAGTAAGAAATGCACAACAAGCAAGAATGGATTTAGCTATGAGGCACTGCTATTCTGCAGTTCCAAACCTGAGGATTACCTCTCTAGGCTTCTGAGAATCAGTGAGGTCCAGTGAGCATCATAGCCCTGCATGTTGCATTGCAGTTCCTGAAAAACTCTGAATACTTTCTTTGAGGGAAAGTTAGAAAGGTCAAACCCTTGGAAGTGTTTTTAGGACTTTCTGTAATACTTAAAGCCACAGTGTCCTGCCAGCTGAACTGACAGAAATGTTGAGTACCATCAGTGAGGACACTGGGGGTGGGCAGGATCACAGACTCCTGAGAATAGCAGAAATCAATGGAAAGTCAATGTGGTATTTGCTATCCTGGACAGTGGTCGCTTGTCAGCTTCTTTCCCAGGGGCTACTTTGAGAAATTCCTGCACAGTGAGATGACCATGTCTAATCATTCACCCACTCACCTTCCTCCTTGGAGGATGACACTGGCAGAGAGCCTGTGGTTCAGTCAGCCCACACAGACATGCTTTGGGGTTTTTTCATAACCACATTAAAGGTCTAGGTCTCATGATTTCATCAAGGAATATAGATGAAAAAAATTAAATCTTTCTAATCTACTAATTTTTAGCATGTCATTCCTACTTGAGATTCCTTTACAGAAACGTTGCTGAAGAGTGGAGTAGAATCTATAAAAAAATCTTTTCACAGAAAAGAAGCATCAGCTTTTAACAGATCTTGAAAAGTGGTTAAAAAGTTGTTACAGTACAAAAAAAGCAATGGCAATTTAATGAGAAAATGTTGCTGGAATTTTTGATGATGTCTTTGAAGGATATTTGGGACAGTAGTGAATTGCATGTTCAATTTTATTTCAGTGAAAAGATACATTTTGGTAAACAGAATATCACTTCATTAGTATCTTCTGAGGAGCTTGGTAGTGGTGGTTTTTAATGGCAGGCATTAACATTGGGGGAAGAACCACCAATAAAGTTCTAAAACAAAAACTAAACCAACCAAACAAAACCACTGATAGTTTGCTCATCATCAGAAACTGTGAAGTCATAATGTTAACCTAAGGAGTACTTATGTGTGTGTGTGTTTGCCAATAGATGTGTGCACTGACATATGGGTTGTTTGTGTAACTGTGCCTGAATATTTACCAGTTTCTTTCACAAGTGCCTACAGGAGCAGGACAAGAGGCAGCCCTACAGTTTCATAGGTATGATTGGAATCTCACTTGGCTTAAAATGAATTAATTAATTGAATGTCTACAATGTGATATCTTCATAAAGTAAATTAAAACAATACATATCATTTTTGTCTTCCAGTAATGCACCAATAAAACTAATACCTGAAAAAGATGTCATAAAAACCCAAATCAAAACAACCACAAAATCACAAAAAAAACCCACCACCAAATCATAAACATTTCTTTTAAGGTTTTACAGCCCCATAACCAGCAGGCTGCTACTCAGGTAGCTGTGCTGACAGATGCCAATGGTGGGAGCAGGCAGCACCTGACCCATCCCTTACAGACCCAGCAGGAGACCTGAGCACAGCCTATGGCTCCCCAGACTCCCTCTGTAAAATAAATGCTTCCAAACTGGAGGAAGGGCTCTCCTACCACCGGGCTGTGAGCTCAGCATCACTTGCACGTCTCCCCTTCTTTAGGCCCAATGAAGAACTAATTTCCTGAGCACAGTGGTGGGGCCTCACAAGGCAGGATCAGGGCTGGCATGGCCACAGGGGCACCAGCAGCAGTATGGGCACATGCATGTCCCACCACCCTGCTCACAGTGGGAGCACAAACATATCTAGAAGAGAGGAACAATTCTCAGACCTTCATGGCTGCCTTCTGCCTTCAGCTCACCTGCTCATGCCTTTCACAGGTTTCCAGTTATTCAACACTATTCTCATTACCATTTAAGTCATAGACTTCAATGACTGGCATCAGACCCCAGCAAACAAAGGAGAAAGGCCTCTATCACATTTTAAAATACTTCTTAAAAAGTCTTTTGTCTTTAGCAAAAAATATTTTGTAAATGTATACATGGTTGGTTGGGTTTTTTTTCATTTTAAATTCAAACATTATAATGAAGGAATGTGGGTAGACCAGCTGTCAGACTAAAATATCCCCAGGAACTAAGGGAAAAGCCTCCTTATCTAGCCTCCACCATAGTGTTCTGGGTGTGATTACATTCTTAGGGGATGGCTGTTGCTTGACACGGGATGTTAGCAGAGCTGGGTTGTTACCTAGAGCACTTGCATGGCTGGGGGAATGCCTCTGGTCTTTGCAAAGTCTGCCTTGGTTCCTTGAGGGAAGAGCTGGTGAGATGAATGCTGTGTTCCCTATCACATGGAGGCACATGACTAGGGGCTGGGTGGGAGGATGCATTTTCACTGCCACATAAAATGTGGCACTCAGTGGAATGCTTTACCCTAAGGAAAGAGTTGTGTTGTTGCTTGGGGGTTTTTTGCTATTTTTTGTCTTTTCCTCAGGGAAATTCACTCAAGAGCTGCTGTAGCAGGCAAACCAGGAGCAGATGCTACCTTGTGGCTACAGCTGAGATGAAAGGCTGCCAGTGTTTTCATGCTACCTTGAGCCGTGGTTCCCTCTGAGGAGGGAGGATGCTGCAAGAGCAATCCAGTCAATCCAGCTGGTTTCTTACACTGAGTAAAAAAAACCCCTACTGCATTGTTTTAAACCCGTGGTTTTAAAACATACCTTTTTTAATAAGCATGATAAAAAAAGGTCATGTTTGATGTTATAGATTTTTGAGACTTTTCAGGATACTCACAAAGGCATGAGGGGTAGGGTCACTGGGAACACTCAAATCCACAGGGCTGTCAGAGGTCTGGGAATGGCTAGAGATGTTCTCTTTCTAGCTGTGATGGTCTGATTTCTTTTCCAGGACTCTTTCAATCTTGTATAGTGCAAACATACAGAAGCTGGGGAGAGCTAGAAAGACACCTCTTGTTGTTAGCTGCATGGAAGGAAGAGCTTTAGTTCACTAAGAAAAATTGAGAATGTCAGATAAGCTTTGCTCATGATTATACAAGGACAAGTTCTCAATTGTGAGTGAAGTCCTGTTATACAGGGAATGGGAGGGAATCACATTTACATTTCACTTTCTAGATTTCTCCATGTATCTGGTCTACAAGATAGATGTAGTCAAGCTTTTGGTATTCAGACATATGGTGGATCTCATAAATGCAGAGCTTTGGTATGCAAGAAATCTGCCTGTTCAAGTACTTTATTATTTTACTAGGGCTCATACTTCAGCTTTGCAATTAGCCTGAACATCTGGCCAAATAAAAGAGTAATTAAATGTATGAGACTGGCAGGTCACATACAGTTCCACACATCCTCTTCCACCAGCAGAGAGCAGCTAGGAGTGTTTAAGAAAGTATTACTGGATATGAGAAAACGCTTTTCCTGCAAGTTTTCATTTTATCTCTGAAGGTTTAAAATTAAGTTTTGGTGAATACAGGAAACACTTACTGTGTGTGGTTGGATTTGATAAGCTGCCTGGGAGGCAAGGAGGGTGTTACAGAGAAGCAATTCTGCTGCACTGTCCTGTATGTATAGAGTAACTTCTTATGAGATCCCACTACAACAATTTTATTTCAGTACATGGATTCAGCTATATTTCTTAAATTTACATTTTTCCATTCAATAAATTCAGAGAGTCTTTGTTGTGCTCTAATATGTCCAAAATAGAAGAAACTAAAGTTGGCAATTGCTGTACTCAGAAAACAGAACTTTAGCTGCATGTGTTTTATTAGACAATATCTGATCTCATTCCCTCTTCACCAAAAGAGATACATCTCTGAGAAGATAAGGAGAATGGATTTAATATCTCTTCATGCAGCAGATGAAGACATAAAGTAGAGCACACCTCAAAGAAAGGACTTTTGATTCTACTTATTCTGCTTTTTGATGAGCACTCAGATAATCTAGGTGTTTTTGCAAATATTGCCTCTTAATACACCTGCCCCTAAATCATAAACCTATTAGACAAGTACATGTAAGGATCAAACTGAATCCATACTAAAAGTATTTTGAAGGGTTATTTTGCTTGAACTAGGAGTAAACTGAAACCATTATTCTGAAGTGTTTATGGGGCCTAGGCTGGGCTTGATTATTTTTTTTTCAAAAGCCTTTCAGCTCCCTAGATAAAACCAAACTGAATATTCATATAAACAAGTTAAAAGAAGGACTATGTCAGTGAGATTCTACACAAACAGGAAATGTTTGTGCTTACATCAAAGTTTGCTGTCACTAATGTTTTACCAGAGTGTCAAGGCTGGAAAAGGTGTCTTAGAAATCCTAAAGCTGTAATTCTAGGTGAGGAGTTTTATGCTGAGCAAGGCAAGCAAGGCAACACATTTAAAAACTCAACATATTAATAGTCCATTTATTTAAACAAAAGACTCTTCTACCATATAGAGGTTACAAGAGAGATTAAAACAAAATGGATGAAAATTAATCATAAGTAACATAGGTCTTCGCAGACATAATCCTGCTGAAAAAGGATTAGGCCTTTATACCTGTTAACAAGTCTACTACAAGGCAAGTGAAGACATAAACCATTATATCTCTCCATCTCACACTATCTCTCACACACACAAGTTATAGTAAATGACATCAAGCCATTGGGCACAGATCTAATTCCAGGGTATGCAGTGGTTCACACAGTGATGTGGTTTTATGAGTTTTGACATGATAAGAAGTGGGATCCAGCTCTACATCTAAAAACTACCAGCCCTGGTAGATGGGAGAGCTCCTGGTTAATCTGTCATCACCACTAGTGTTACCTTCAGACAACATGCTTATAGCATCATCAGTCTGCTGGCTGTCAGTTGTTGATATCTTCTTTGAATCATGGGTGTTGCTTTGGTAGTTCACTGGTGAGGGATAGGTATTTTCACCCACAGTTGATGAGGACATGGATTCCCAGGGTATTTCTCTTTTTCTCCATTTCAAGTCTACTTTCCATCCTGTCCAGCCATAGAAAGCTAATGTGAAGAGGAAGCCTTGCATAGGGTTAAGAACCCCCTGGGAAAGAGAAGTGCAACAGGAGTTACAGTAGCAAGGCTCCATTTTCAAGTCCAGCAAAGTGCTTTACATGCATTAACAATTTACCTTTTGCTGAATGGGTGCTGTCTTTAAAACACATTATTTGAAATGAAAAAAAAAAGATGCATGTTGTTCTAATTGCAGACACAAACATAACAGTGAAATACTGTGACCTGTCACTCCAATACGCTGAAGCCATCCCAGTGAAAAGCAAGCATGAGTTTTAGCTGATTAATTCCCTGGTGTGTTTTTACACCAGGTGGGAAGAACACTGCCAGTGTCCCCTCCTTCCTCTCACTTCTGCTTTTTTTTTTCCTTGCTTTTCACAGTGTTTATATCCCCCCAAATCATAAACCACCCACTACACTGGTGCTGTTCCACCAGCCTTATAAAAATGATTTCCAAGATTAAGCAATGTCATAGCTGACCTACCATTATAATCCATGTGATCAGTGCAGCACTTCTGATGTTTTTCAGGGGCATTTCATTGATATCTGGCTGCATTTCCAGATAGAACAAAAGGCTCTCATTGATGATGTTGGATGACCAGCTATTGCAGGAGTAAAGAAGAACAAGACAGTTTTATATGTATATGTGTGTGTATATAAAATATGCATTACTTTCAGCTTATAGAAATTAGGATCACTAATAAGGAGAGAGAGGTTTTTTTAATGTTAAGTCTCAATCTGAAGGGACCAGTAGGTCTCTGAGATCCTGATCAAAACGCACACACTGGCTTACTGGTCTAGATCTAGACAAAGTAGTCTAGAAGAATATTTATTGTAGGTTTTCAGTGTTGCAAGAAGCTCTGAGTATATGCCTAACCTTTTGGGTTTTTGCTATTGCTTCTTAGGGTTATTGTTTTCCTGTTGGTTAAACATTTTTATCATTTCCTCACAGCCTTGTGATGCTGCGTGAGTGATTCAGCTACTTTCTGAAGTAGTTTAGAACTACTTCTTCCTTAGACATCTTCCCTTCTAAGCATAAAGACAAACAAATGAAGCAGCCCATCAGACTCCATGCTTGTCTCCAATCCTCTCTAGTTGGGAAAAAGGTAGTTTAAAGCAAAATAATGCACCTCTTACCAAATAACAAACACCAGCATAATTTTGAAGAAGCGGATCTGGATCTCTGTCCCCAGACGTCTTTCATTCTCTGTGTAAATCCCTTGTCTCCCCTTCAGTAAGGAGGCAACTGGAAAGAACACAATTATGTTCATTAATATACATGTATCTTGTTAGCTATAGGCACAAGGATCCAGAAGACAGATGTCTGAAAAGAGGAAACAAAGGAATGGATGGATTTGACTCCAGCAGCCATTCAGAAGCTGAAAGGACAATCATCACAGAATCTCACATATAGCCTAATACTAAAGAAAAATACATCCATTAGGGATTCCTAAAATGAATGATATCCCACTAGCTGGTTTTTATTCTCTCAGTCATCTGAAAATAGTATGATCAATATACTTTTATAACAAAAGGTAGTGCTTACATAATTCTGTATGTGTGATATATTTATTTAGTGGTATTTAGACTGAAATAGAATACATTCTATCCTATTATGTACATTATATTTTATTGTGCAATTGATACAGCATTGGCTACACTTCTAAAACTTAAAGGTGTGATGTCAGCAAAAATAAAGTTATGCCACATGCTATTCAGATGTTATGAGGAATACACATATGCACAAACACAAACACACTCAGTATTCAGTTTCCCAGAAAAGGAGCAACTGTTTATAGGAACAATTCCTTAAAGAACAACTGTATTACAAATACAAATGTAAACAAATGTATTACAAAGGGACACAGGATAGATGGGATGAAGACTGAACTAAGACAAGGTCTTCTGTTGCTGTTTTTAAGTATTCAATGTGTAGATGATAAGTATGAATTCAGGTACTGCAAACACCTAGCACTGGATTTTTCCAGTCTCATTTCTTCAAAGCACTGGATAATAAATTAAATGGGAATTTAAAGACTCCATCTGAGTTACGTAGCATTTGTTTTGTAACCTCAGAATCCAAAGTGACAAAATTCTGATCTTGTTTTATTGTTTTTAGCTCCAGGACTGTCAAGAAGCTAAATCAACTATCAGATCTTGCCAATGTTACCTTTAAAGCTGAATGAATTACTTTCCAAAGTCCAGATTGGTACCAATGCTACAGTAGAGTTAAGCATCCACTGTACACTGCCTCAGATACTTAAAATCAAGAGTAATTTAATAAGATAGAAACACTTTTGCCAATCTACACTAGCGGTTTATAACAGCCTAGCTCACGTATGTCAGCAAAGTGTGTCTCTAGGGCAAATTTCCCATCAAGATGGTATCTTTGTTTCAATGGGCAAGTCCTTCCCACCCTTTGCTGCATCTTTATGGTTTAATGAGGAGCTATCCCACATCACTGAATACACAGGTATGACTTTTTCCATTATTATGTTGCTAAATGGCACACACTGATTCATGATGGCCAATAGGAACATACCTGCTGATACTGTTCTCCTAAACAGGATTGGGTTGACCACCAGCACTAGCAGCAGTGGGGCATAGGTTGTGATGTAATGTGGGATTGCATGCTCCAAGCCATTTTCACAACTAAGAAAAAAGAATTAACATCTTATGCATTTTTCCCCCACAGCTGACAATTCTGACTATTCTATGTCATATTTAAATTAAAAAATAAAATAAATGAAGCAAACAAATGCTAAACATTTACTTAAGAGACCTTCACCACCAGTTTACATGGGACATAGAGCTGACTTAAAGATGTCTGTTCATCTTGCTCAAATTTAAAGGAACAAACACAAAGCTAAAACCAGGAGTGGATACAGCAGAGGCTGTATCACAGACCTGCAGCATGCCCAAGTGTCTTTATTGCCTGGCATATTTCCTCAGGGCCTTCTGAAACCCAGGCAGGTATTTCTAGAATACTCACTGACTCACTGGAACACACTTGTCAAAGATCAAAAACACCCAACATTTGGACCTCTATCTCTAAAGCTGACTGAAAGATGTTAAAATGACCAGAGAGTGCTCTGCTTTCACAGTCCATTCCCAGAGCCCTGCTTACCTGGAGAGAGAAGGGTAGTAAAGCAGTGCAATCCCCTCCACGCAGAGCATCACCGCGAGGCCCCATGTCATCATGTGGTACAAGACAATTGTACTGCAGGCACCAAACAGGGCAGGAGGAATTACAGAGACTAAACCTTACACTTTCCACATTGCAACATAAAAATAGTACCCTCACTGAAACAGAATTTTATAGGTATGAAATGATGCAAAACACCTCTGATAGCATATTAAATTAAGGTAGGCTGGTGGGATCCCTTCAGAAAAAGAACAACCCAAAGCTGTTGTTCAAGCTTGCACACAGAAGTCCTGTGTCCTCTAACCTGCAGGATGGAAAGCTTTTCCCTTAAGCCCAAGTCTCCAGAAGGAACTCCTGCATCCTTCATTTCTCCTGCAGAGAGCAAATTAGGGCATTAAAACTTCTGAAGGGAGCCAAACAGTCAAATCAAGCACCCTTCTGTACTTCACAGAGAATTACATTTATCTTTAGAGTTGAATACTTCTCCCATCTATAGGGAGGCTCAGATCTGTGTGTGTCCAAAGTCTTTCATTGCTTACTTCAATTGGGACTTAACAATTCAGTATCTAAGCATAGCCCTGGCAATTTCAGCACATAGCACACCACTTATCTGTACCATTTCCTGGTAACCATATGAACATCAGATGGTTGTACAAGCTTCACTTGCACACTTAGATAGCTGCAGACAAGAACATGGAGTGTTGGAAGGAAAATAATAATTTTAGAGCTTTAACTCTTGTACCTCAGTCCAGCTGATCTTCTTACTACCAAGTAAGAATCAACGGCATAGCAGAACAACCACCAGAAGCCAGCGCTGTATAATAGCTGGATCCACATCTACAGGGGAGACAATGCCAAAAGTTACAGCTTCTCAAGTACCACTGGGGACAGGGGAGGGGCTCAAACCTTTAGCCTGGTGATTTGTTCTTTAAATGTCTATATTTTCCAGATGAGATTATGAAGTGTGTTATCTTACTCAAAATCACAGGAGCAGTATTGCTGTAGCCAACAGGTCACGTCATAGGTAAATTGAACAACATCTGCTTTCACAGCTTATTCTGTTATTTAGAAATCCTGTTATTTACCTCTCTAGTCCTAAACCTCAATGCCATGAGTGAAGCCCAAAGAAATTTATAGTGAGGATGTATTAATTTTAGGATAAAATTCTAATAGTTTCTCAGTAGGCTGAGGTATGAAAATATAACTGAGGTCAGTCATCACCACAGTGTGCCTATGCATTGTGGGTTCTGCATGTCACAGGCATTTTCTCCATGCACAAGAACCCCATTCAGGTAATAGTTATTAAGAAAAGAAGGTCTTTAACAAAACTACCACTCACCCCTTGGAAAAATTACCCATACTGAATTCCTTGACTAATTTCGCCAATAAAAATCCAAAGGAAAAAGGTCCAAGTCAAGTTAAATTCCACAGCATTCATGAGCTGACCCCATGTATTTTTCCCATGAGTCTATATAAGTGACCTTTCTTTGCCACTGTTTATAAATTCCAAATTTATTCCCCATAGGAGCTGGCTCTTTGAAACTGTCTGAAACTATTTTAATATGCAGACTACCTTCCCTCCAAGCCCTCTTTCAGGTCTTATCTGAATATCCTTTATCACAGCTCCATAGAAGTATCATTTTACAGCTGGAAACCAACATAATTGTTACTAAGCCAAATGTCAGTAAAGAGAGATCTACCATTCCTTCCTTCAAAAGGCAATTCAAGCTGGGAAATACTTCCTTTCACCATGGGTGTAGACCCTACCTCTAGCCATTGGCAGCAGGAATTATTCAGCATTTAATTCAAACACCATGACATTTTCCTAATGCACAGAAGCCAGATACAGAATTCCAGTCTTTCTTCTAATGGACTTTACCCACAGCACTCAGCATGTAACTTTATCTGCACTTTTACGTATTTCCTGCAGTTGAAAAATGCATAATTTACTGTACACACACACATACACACACACAAATAAACTGCAGGGTCTTTCCATACAGAAAATCAAACATGGACAACACTGTCTCCAAAAATAATATAAATCAGATGCACTTAAACCCAAAGTATTTACATACTATCTCACTTTTCAGCAAAATGGCACAGAGTGCTACACTGCCTGAGAGGGTACCCCCTTAGCAAACTAGAGGGTATTAAAGGAGATGCCTGAAGGCCTCACCATTTGGTGTTTGTATTGTCTTGTGGTTAAGTGAAGTAAAACAATAGCACTAAAAGAAAATTAAATTGAATGAGAAACATTAACACACACAAGAATATGTATGGGGAAGTGAGTGGAAGAAGGGTTATTTTTAATTCCAATATAATTAAATCTAAATTTAGCAAGTGACTCAAATTACAGCACTTTTCTGGAGCCCAAGAAAGGGAAAATAAAAATTGTGGTGGACTGCTATGCTGCTTACCATCTAACCTGAGTTCCAAAGGAAAAACAAGCAGTCTGCACAGAGTATCTTTGTCACTGTTTAAAAATACATCGTTTTGTGTTAAGGGCCAGAAAGCAAAAATTAAGACCTAGGGAAGCATGGTTTTTGAATAGGATATTTCGCTACAAGATATTGATGTTGCTGTTTTCCTCCCCCAGCATATCTGCAGCATATCTTCTTCCATATTGTGAACTTTGAACTGTAAAGCAAATACTGTTATTGCTCATGCATTAATTCATTGGGCACCCTACGTTCCTATTGAATTTGGGGAAAGTGATGATCTGTCTTATTTGTCATTCTCCATGTCTTGGTAAAAAAACATCCTTTTTTTCTTGTATGGTAACTCAAATTATGTATCTTGAACAGTACTGTAATATTTGAAATTGAATTTTTATCTGTGCTTTTTGAATGCATTATTCTTGTGTTTTAATCCAGAAGATACTTATTTAGATTTGGCCAGATGTGGTCATTGAATGCCCATACAAGGAAAATTCTGAGCTACAGTCTTGCATGGCATGTACAAACCTTCTGCCAGCAACTCTGCATCTATGGGTATGTTTTTCCTGCAGTCCCGCTGTGTCTAAACCACATACTCTCACACCGCAAAAGCTAGTTTGAGCTACCCAAGTTGCTGTTTTTAGTTGGTCCCCACTGCCACTGTGCAGGCTGTAATTTCTGCTGGAGAGGGTGGGCATACAGACACCCTCATGCTATAGGTGGGGTGGAAGTGCCAGGCATCAGGAATGCTGTGCCAGCAAACCAAACTGGTGGTTTCACAGCCTGTCCAAGAATGTCTATACCCTCATATCTCCTTATCACTGATTTTGGTGCAGGTATGTCCTCTGCTGTCCCAGTGCTCCTGCAATGAGTGAGTACTACAAAAAACTTGGGATCAGTCTGACCTGTGCTGCCCTGTGTCCTCATGTGCACCATCTGGCATCTATCCTGCCCTGATCCAGGTTTTCAGAGGGAGGCATGAATGTACTTGCAGGGGTGTGGCAGAGGCTGAAACCATCATATCCAGGCTCTGACTCACAGCTGAACTTCCTTTTGGACACAGCGGTTTGCCTTTCAGACTCCCCATGCAGAGGGAATGTTAGTCAGCAGCAGGAGGAAGGGGAGACCATCTCTGTACCTACCGCACTCCCCACGCAGAAAGCAGAAGGCCATACGTCAGTTCTGTTCACCACAGAAATGTTAGCTATGAAATCTGGGAAGCCTAGCCATACTGTCGATCTAAAGATCATACCTAAAGAGAAAAAAGCATGTATTAATGCTTTGAATCTACTAGTGTGATTGGAGTCACATGCTTCTTCCTGGCCACATATTTTACATTGCAGCTCAGATTTTGTGCGTCCACAGGAAGGCTAGGGCTGCAGAGGAGCACAGCAGGAACAACTGTGCTATTTAAATGTCAGTGTAATCACTCAAGGAAAGGAGCCCCAAGAGTCTGAAGCTGCTGGGACTTGAAATGTCATGTTGATTAAAATCTCACTTACTTGCAGATACTGTCACACACTTCCCTAAAATAAATTGGATAGCATTTAACAGATTGACATAAACCAGTAACTAACTACTTACAATTTTACCAGCATATATTCATATGCTAATGTTCATTTCTCTATAATCCCTCATAGCAGAAAAAAGTTATTTACCACTTTTCATTGTCTTCATTTTCACAAGCAGATCTTTTTCTCTCTGTCACAGGACTGAACAAAGCAGGACTTTGGAATTAGGTGGGAAAAATACCCATTTTTAAAAATGAACTTACAATTTATTTAGTGAGATTTTCTGGGTTTGCTTGAAAAAGGCATTAAATCACCAACATACAGCAGAACAAAACCACCAGGTTTCCCACCAAGAGAGAATGGTTTTCCACCCAGAAAATTAACCTAGTTCAAAGACAATGATGAATAAATAGTTTGAGTTTGGCAGTGAAAGAGAAAGGGAGAAAAAGAACTTTATCTATTGCTGGCCTTGTCTGATTTAAAGGACCTTTTCCAGGTGAATGCACACACATTTTTCCCACATCTCTCTTTCTTATTTTTACCTCTAACATTTATTTTAATATTGATACTTATTATGTACTGTGAGAGAACCTGGCTGGCTATTAAAAGGAAAAGAACCTGAAATCCCTCTCCCTCCCCAGGCACAAGAGACACAAAACAGCACTACTTAAGTTATCGAATAGGAGGGAAAAAATGTTTTTGTAAAATTCATCCTGCATTTCCATAGCATGTATCACAGTAATTTATACCTAATTTGGCAGTAAGTGCCATAGAATGATGGGAGAGATTTAGACACATTAGTTTGTTTGACTCATGAGTTTTGTTTTATTCTCTGTTGTTTTATTCCTCCAGCCTATCAGCCAGAGGCCAGGCAGCAGTCTGTCCTTGATAACGGAGATTCACTGGCATTTCAAAAGCCTGTGTCCAGTATGATCTGTATAGAGTTGCAATTCAAACTCATCTGCTGGTGATGTGATGTGCCCACAGAAGTGGCTGGCACACAAACAAGATAGCTTTAGATTTAAATGTGCTGCCTTGCCTCCACTTCTATGCCTTACTCTGGTTTTTAATTTGTTTTAAAGCAGAGATGTTGGTGTAGATTTTTCAAGAGTTTTTTCTTCTAAAATATCTTCAATAAGACATGTTCTGATTTTACTTAGCCCACATCTTCCTGCAAATATATACAGCATGTTTCCCTCAGAAATCTCTGTCATCCACTAATCAGCTTCATTCAGCTATAGTAATTCAGCGAAACAAGAGCCCGCTACAGCAAGGGTTAGGGACATCAAACTGGTGCTTACCTAAGCCACCAAGGATGTCACAAATGGAGATAAGGAGAAGGATGGTGGAAGAGGAGGAAGCTTTTGGCATCTTCCGTGAGTTCTGTCCCTTCTTCGGCAGGAGTTGCAGGATGGTTAGGAGCAGACTGATGGAGGCACTGCCAATGCAAACTCCGCAGAAGACTTTAGGCTGGAAGTTCATCACTAACTGTGTAGCTGCATCCCGGTTTGGGCAGCAGTAGGTTTCTAACCTGGGAGAAGCCATGAAGTGTCCAGCTGGTGGAGAGGCCCCACAAGCAGAAGAAAATGCAGTTGCTTCTCCAAGACAGCGTTCACTTTTTCTTCACTCTCCCCATCAGTCCTCAATGGTGAGAATCACGCGATGGATGGATCATGTGCTACTGCTGCTGCTGCTGCTAGAAGTAAATCCCCTAGAGCTGCCTTTCTCAGCCTCTCCTAGCAAGCAGATCAGATCCGAACAAGAAAACACAGTGTAATCTGAAACATGCCCCATGCTTGCTCAGAGCCACTGGCAGCAGTTCACTCACATGTTTCTGTTTGCACAGTTTGTGATACAGGAAGAATTAAACTCATCAGAGCATTGAAGATGGTTTAAAACAAGTAAGGTTACAGATACCAAAGGAGAAGTATTACATTTTTTTGTGTTTCTCTTTAGCCCCATACCACACAGCACTCTATAATTACTGCAAATTAATTGAAAAGGTGAGTCCAGACAGAAGGAGTTCCAGACTTTACAGGGAGGAGCAGGGCTATAAATCCACACCCTAACCCAAATCTCAGTTTTAGTGATCCAACCTACCCTTCTCTGTAATTAAAATGAGAAACATGATATTCTATCACTGTAGAAAGAGATTACATTTAGGAAAACAATATTAACTCCATCTTATTTAAAACACAAACACAAAAAAAATCTTCTCTTTAGTCTGTACTGTCTGCATCAGATCAGCTTGACAGAGAAAATTCCAGGACTTTTGATTTCTCAAGAGTTTATTTTTTATTATTATTTGATAAGGATTTAATACAAAACCAGGAATCTCATCTGTAATATTTGGTTTTACTTTATAAGCTAGACAATATCTTTTAAGTCAGCAGTCCTGTTAGACACAACAGCAAATACTCAAAAATTATAAATACAAAAAGTAAGTCTCCCCTCTCAGCTGAGTTTCAAACTCCCTACATCAGCCCTCACCTCTCCAGAAAACCTGTTTGTAGGAACATGTTCAGGAAATACAGGAGGGAGCATTGCCAACAGACTTAAAGTGAACTGGATGTTAAATAACACAGTCATGGACCTTATAATTATTCCTTTTAAGAACAAATGACCTTTTATTTATGTTCTTTTTCCCAAAGGCCCAGCCTATATTTTTAGCAGAAATTATGAAGGCCTGATGAATTACAGTGGGATGTTTTATATGCAGGGGTTATACAATGAGGCTTCAGCAAGTATGTTTGCCATCAGTTGAGAAAATAGATGACAGTCCTGACTAAAATGGTACCTACTGAGTTCCTCATTATGCAAGATATCTCAGCACGAGAACAAATCCCAACAAGCTCTTCAGCCTGCTGACCGCAGGTGGTGGCTAGGCAGCCTCTCAGTGTGGGACGGTGGTGACAGGGCTTGGTTGGCAGCTGGAGCCAAAGCTGCCAGGCATGTTATGTGTCCACCCTAGTTCCCAGGGGACTCCCCAGTGCTCTGCCCAAGCTATGTCACCTGAAGAGCAAGATGTTAGCTTGCAGATTCAGACTCCAACACTTAGGATTGATTCACAGTTACTTACAGAAGGAGTAAGCGATTTTCTTCGGAAGCAAAACATATGACATGTAGCATACCTAATTAAAAAAAGAAAATAAAGTGACTCATCAATGAATGGATACCTGCCATGATAAGTAGATGTGTCTTTACATGTGGACACATGAGGCTGAATGGGAGATGGATCTGCCAAGCTAAAAAGCCACCCGATGTCTCAGCTGGGAGGTTCTATCTAGTCTCTGGCCCTTGTTGCTGGGCTTGAAGTATAAAGCATCAGAACAGTCAAAGAAAGCTGGTTTAGCAGTCTTACACTTGACATTAATTCAATTTCTCATGATTATGAAAATAAGAAGATAAAAGCTGGGGACAAAGTCAAAAGAAACATAAAAGGAATGACAAATTAAGAAAAAAGTTATTTTTTTCCTTGTTAAGAAGCATTATTTAATATTGAATAAAATTTACGTTATTCTACAGGTCATAATTCCCTTCCCTCTGAAATTATTGACACAGTTCCCACTGTCACCAGTGGTACAAAACAGATCTACAAATACAGTATGTCTCATTTCTGCACCAAACCAGGATCTCAATTAAGCAAATCATGTAGCCTGGAGACAATCATTAGCACACATACAAGTAACATTAAAAAAAACCCTGACATTGCACATACCAATCAATGAAACTCACAGTGTAAACATAACATTGCACAACACTGAAAATTCCAGTCCTAGTTTTGTACATTGGCAGCAGTGTGATCAAGAGTGAGAAAAATACTGTGCTTTTTGTGAGGATAACAGGCATGTTCTCCATACACACAGCTTTTAGAAATACCTGCTGATTGTTTCCTTGGAGCTGGGACATAATATTTCAGTCCAGTCCATGTTCATCATTAAGATGAAACACTGACTTGCCTGCTTCTACAGGAAAGCCACAGGCTTACAAAAATATGACAGGCATGCATTTCTGCTGTTAAGGAGTACACTACAGCTGATGCTTGAGTGTGCATTTACAGATACTTTAATCACTGTTTTAATTAAATCTGGGACTACAGCACTGATTTACAAAGGAGAAGGAAATTTATGGGTATAGTTTTGCCAAATGTACCATAAAACACTATGCAAGATTAACTTTTGCTCCACATAAAACATGTGCATGATGCCCTATAGATTTCAACAGCAGTATTACAGATTGCTGTGCCAGTGGAACTGAGGTCTGTAGAGTGCTCTCTGTGAATAAGATATACAAGCTAGCAACTCCCATCCTTTTCCCCCCTGAGTTCTGGCAGTATTCTCAATGGATTCTCACAAAACTCTAGCCTTCAGAAAAAGGTAAAGATCACACTGTAGATACATTTCTGTCTATCAAGATTTCATCCACCACTAGCAACTAAAATGCTATGTTTTCTACAGCTATGGTAGATGATTACAAAGAAGTTACATTGGTACAATCACTGAATAGCTAGGTTATTTTAGTAAATGCCACTGAGGACATGTATGAGCCTGCTCTGTCTCTTTGCTGGAGGTTTCAACCCCTTTAACTGAGCTGAAAAACATCGTCAGATTGTTTTCTGTTTTTGTCAAAACAGAACATTTGGTGTGGATCAGCTGCTCCATTTCATAGCACAGCACCTGAACTTAAATCAATGACCCAGCATCTTAAATTGCTGATGAACTATGCATGCCCCAGGGCATAGATTTTTTATTTCAAATGGCAGAGGCACTTTGTCTCTTCACCAAACTATGATGTTTGGTGGTTGGCTCCAGGAGAGCAGTAGTAACAAACAGTGGGAGGTTGTAAAGGCTTAACTCACCTCAGTTCTTTACTCTGTGATGATGAGTCATAAACCTCTACTTCTTTCAAATTTCTCAGCTGCTGCTGAAAAAGAAAAAAGCAAATAAAGAAACCAAAACGAAAAAGCCCTGCTAGCATTGCAAGTTCCAGCACAATGAATGTTCTCATCCTGAGAGTAAAACACCCTATGCTAGAGACACCCTGCAGGTGTCCTGTCCAATTCAATGCAGGGTGTCTTAAGGAAAAGGTTATGTGATGTATAGCCATCAGGGTGAAACAGGCCCTACCTCAACAGCATACTGTGCCTGATACAGTTCAAACAAAATCCTGCAGAGAGCAATTCATTCAGAATTTTGGTAATCTCAGTGACTAGGTAGGGAGCAGGTATGCAATCTGTGCAAGAGCAAGAAGGCCAGGTAAATTCTGTAGAACAAACTTGAAGTTGTTAATTTCAAGTTCCAGGGCAGGAAGACAGACGAAGTATTGCAGAGGGAGCCTGGTTTACTGCAGGAAGCTTTTGTTCTTACAGGGCAGGGACTTGCAAATCAGATTTGTGGGAACCATCACTTAGTAAAGTTTGATAGCTCCTTTTGCACGTCAGGAGGTAGCATTTGGGTAATTTTGTGTATCACTGCAAAGCATCTTCGATAGTATTAACAGCACGTTATTACAGAAGGGGACATTGCTCATATCACATCAGTCACAGCTGCATCATTCTCTGTCTTTAGTGTGAAAAAGCCTGTTATTTCCTTTGATATGTTTATTGCACCCTGATGTATCTTGCATTTCTACCTTCTATTGCTAACTTCTGTACACTCAGATATTTGGCAAGTGAAATTGAGGATTTGATCACTGGGGCTTTTGTTAGACAAATACAGTTATCATTGGCTTTCTTATCACACAAATGAAAAGTAATATCCCGGAACACATTTACTAAATCCTTTCTTCTTTTTGGCTATCTGAAACCTTATGAAAGCTGCAGAAATTCAAGTAATGAAATTATCACAATATTTTAAGAAGAGCACAAGTCCCCAGCTGGGTTCTGAACAAATTTCAAATCCCAGACAGGAAGGATGTAAAAGATGTGAAGAGAAATTTGACTGATAAGATGAAAGAGAGTTCCTGTCTTGCTTTGGCTTGTCAAATTTACATGTATGAGGAACTTGATGTGGTGGCTTCTTAGTTTTCCACTGGTAACATTAAAAGCAAAAATAGGTGTTAGTTGAAACAAAGAAGTCTGACTTACAGACTGTCAGCCACAGGTTGAGGATCTGCTTGATGATGGTGTCAGACCATCATAATGACCACTTTCAGAACCAAAATATGTGAACTATCATGCACATACACGACCTTGAAATTCTACTGCATACACCAGGCACCTCCATGACTGTCATTTGCCACATGTGGAAGTACCTTGAGTTTCACCAGTCTTTCAAAAACTAAAATACATATTTCTCTGTGTCTTAGATCAAGCAGTACTTCCCCTTCTTGGTAGTGAAAAGCAAAGGAGGGTGGTGCTCGCCCCACCTCAGCCCGGCCTCGCCGCGCTCCCGACTGCCGCTAGAGGGTCTCAGAGAGAGCGCGAGGTGGGCGGGACAGGCTCGGTACACGCTTGTGCCCCTCCCGCTCTACAGGTGGTGGAGACAGTACGGGGAGGGGGGAAGGCCAGGAGGGGCTAGGAGTAAGCACCTCCCTCGGCTCCCGCCGCGGCTGCCCCCTGACCTGCCCTCCACGGTGCCCGGCTTCCTCTCTCCCCATCTGCTCCACCGCTTAACCCTTTCCTTCCCTGCCGTCCTCCTCAAACACCGCGGCGAGGCGGAAAGAGCCGCCCCTCCTCTTTCTTCCACAATCCCTGGCCGGCGCGGCGCAGCCCCCCGCCGCCTGGCACCGCGAGGGCGGGGCGTCCCTCCCCGGGGGTAGGCCACAGCCACAGGCTACCCTTTCCTCCTTCCCCCACTGCCTGAGCGCCCGCAGTCCACCTGCTCGCCTCTTTTATTTGGGGACGGGGAGAGAGAAAGGAGTGGGGTGTCAAGGAAAGGCGCGGCTGTCCCTGCGTGTGGCGGGGCGGGAGCAGCACAGGCACGGCCCTGGCCCTGCGGGTGATTCGGGGCTCAGAGACCCTCTCACTGCCTCCTTTGTCTGGTGGCCGGCCCGAAGCTGCTCTCCTCTGCCCCTCCTCTTTGCCCAGAAGGATCGCGTTGCGGGGCTCTCCGCTTTTGAGGAGGGGTGAGCGGCGCCCCCACGGGGGAAGCCTGCGGCAGAAAGCGGGTTTCGCCTTCTTTTACGGGTGAGAAGGAGGGAGAGAGGGCGGGGGCGTTTCGCCCCGCCGCGTTTCTCCCGGCGTCCCGCGTTGCTCGGCGGCGTTTGCCCTGCCGCCAAGTTGCTACAAGTTGGAGCCGTCCCCCGGCTGCCGCCGAGTGCTGGCCTCGGCGTAAAACAATACCGCGGAGGAGGAGGAGGAGGGGGCGGGCGGGAGCAGCCCTCTCTCGCCGCCGATGGGGCCAGGCTGGACTGCGCTACGGGGCGGGTAGGTGGCTCCGAGGGCTGCCGCCGGCTGGCGCGCACCGGTGAGAGGCCGGCAGAGGCAGGCGAGCCTCGGCCACGACGGGCGCCGCTGGCGGCGCGGGCTCTCCATGGAGGACGTGGAGCTGCGGAGCGGGCGGGAGCGGTTGGCCGGGGGCGACCCGCGGCTCGGCGCCGTGCTCGTCGAACCGGGGCCAGTGATGGTGATGGTGGAGCAGCGGGCAGCGGAGGGCTACAAGCTGGTGGAGGTGCTGCTGACCGGAGGGGCTCCCTGGGGCTTCACCCTGAAGGGCGGACGAGAACACGGGGAGCCTCTCATCATCACCAAGGTGAGAGGCGCCGGAGGGTGAGGGCGGGGTGGTGGGTCCGGCTGGCTCCGTTTTGGTGTGCCCGCAGCGGTGACAGCCCGGCGGTGGCAGCGGGCCCGGTCTGGCCCCGTCGCCTGCCCGCAGCCAGGGGCTCACCGCGGGGCAGGGCGGCTGAGGCTGTGGCGCAGGTGCCGCGGGGCCGGCTTCCTGACGGCAGTGCTCTGAAGGCCCCAAGGCAGCCGGTTAGCGCCCGGGGAGCGTGTGCTTGTGGGTGTTGGGGTTCCCGGAGCGGGGCGCATCCGAGCAGTTCTGGGAGCAACAGGTTGTTGGGAGCAGCCAGCCCGGCGGCTCAGACCTGCTACTTCTGAGCGCTCTTGGTCCCGCTAAAAAGCCGGTGCAATTATTTCGGGCGCTGGTAACTGGTTGAGGGATCCCGCTGCAGCCAGCACAGCCTGTGCTGGGCCCTTCCTTGCCTCCCTACAGGCACCTGGCATAGAAGGGAATGGAGACTAAAACTCCCAGCTCAGACGCTGAGTTTTCACTGCTACTGCTGCGCTTGTAAATGCAAAATAATTAGGGTAACCTTTTGTATCTCCCTGTTCCTTTAAACAAAAGGTCTTGTGGACAGTGACCAAATCCATGCTCCGAAGACGAAGGGGGAGGGGCAGGCTCCTGGGTATATATGCACTTTCTGGTTGCCCCCCCTTTTTTTTTTTATTTCTTCTTTTTTTTTTTCATTTTTTTTTTTTTTTCTTTTTTTTTTTTTTTCTTTTTTTTTTTTTTTCTTTTTTTTTTTTTTTTTTTTTTTAGTGTCCTTGTATACTCGAAGCTTTAATCTTGGTGTACTGAGCATGAGTTAAAGAAATACATCACTTTGTTCTAGAAAATATTTTTCATCTTAGTATATTTTGATTTAAGAACCCCCATCCTCAGTAATTGTTGGGTTTTGCTGTTAAGACAACTTTCTTATTGCACTGTGAAAACACATTAAAATAGATCCATATCTGGTTGGGGAAAAATAATCCACATTAGCAAAGCGTATTTTGCTCAAGATCTGTAGGAAAGATCTGTATGCTTTGTCTACAAGTCCTGTAGATTCTGCCTGTTCCAATTTTAGAAGTGCACGGAGAGAGAGGTTAACAAATCCTGTTTTATCCACAGCAGATATTCTTCTGATCTTATTTTTCAGATGGTTTCATTGTGAGTTGTCTAGTTTGTTCCCTTCTCTCAACCAACTTTCCAAGTTTCCAAGTTGGGACTTTTGAAACCATCTCTTTCTAGATCTCTTCCATAGTGCTGTTTTTCAATAAACAGTAGTCATTGTTAGAAGATGTATACACTGAAAAATGACTGTATGTCTTTTGAACTCTGTAACCTGAATTACAGAGTATCACCTCTGGGAGCATTTGAGGAAAGGAGAAAAGAGCTACTTACTATGTATGTGCTAGCTATCAAGTGCCTAATCAAATAATTTCACCTTTCTGGTAATGGCTAATAAGTGCTACATCTAAGGACTGATCAGTGATGCTTATTCATAATGTTACCTAGGTATTAAGTAACAGACTTAAGTATTTGTGGCATGAGGATGTGGCTGTGGTATGTGGAGAGAAGTGTCTGGGGATGGGAACCTTGTAAACTGGGTCTGTTGGAGAGGAATAATTAAGTGGAACCACAGCCTTGATACCTCCTGAAACCATGCTGCTGTGTGGAAGAGAAATCAGGGTCCATTGGTGCTGACCTAGGAAGAGAGAACCTGGATCCTTGAGTCTGAATTTTGGAGTCTATTTTTGTTTGCTGTTGTTGGATGCAAGTGTATAGAACTAGCTTTGAAACTAGAGACTGGAGCTCATATTCTCAGGAGTACAATTATTTAGTTGCAAAATATTTCTATTGGCTTGGCCCACCCATCTTGGTGTTGGCCTTTGTTGGGTGTTTTTTTATGTAATGTTTGTCTCCTCTTGGCTGAAGAGAGCCCTGTGCTTGAGTTACCCTCTTTGTGAGTGCACATGGGGATCAGTGGGCTGTCACCTGTGCTTCTCCTCTCCCTGTGGCATGTGCTGAGTCTTCTCGGGTAGGGCAGTGGCTGGTCAGTGATGGATTCAAGAAAACCCCCTGGACCACATCCTTCAGGATACCTGTGAAAAAACTCCTGGTTTTGTGGATTCAGACTGTGCATAAGTGTGAACTGACTATGGAGATCTGTCTCACTCTAGTCCAGGGTGGCTCTGGAGAAGTGAGGATGGATAATGCCAACTACTACTTTTTAAGGAGAGGAATGTGACCAGGTGTGAATGGAGTCTCAGATAGCAGCTGTTTAAGGGGGATTTCTAAAATTCTGCCTGTCTCCTTTCTTACTTGTTGTCTCAAAAGCAAGATCAGCCTTTGAAGAAAGTTCCACTTTTATGTAAATGTTGAGAAGTCTGTGGTGTAAATATTTCCTGCTTTTCTGAGCATATATGGGACAACTATCTTAATGGTGCCGAAAACGCAGCACCAGAAAATACTGTAATTGAAAAATTAGTGAGGAAGTGTATACTGTTCATTTTGCAGCATTTTCTGTGTAACACACCTTGAGTGTTAGGTTCTCTGATTGCGTGGCCATTTCACTTGCTGGCAGGGAGGGAGGTTTGGGGTTTTTTTATTACTGATATTGTAGGGAGAGTCTAGGGGAAGAAGAGCCATGAACACTATTTGGGAATTTATTAGGTAGAAATCAAGTAAATTAAAACGAGTATCCTTTGATCCACCAAACAACAAATAATCAGGTATGTTAAAGAGGAGAAAATGTGTCCAGCCTCAACAGGGGGATAAATGTGTGTTCAGCCGCTGGAATGCCAGGAGGGAAGTGGTTTGGCCAGAGAGGTCAGCCCCTATGCATGCTGCTGGTGCCTGGTAGTGGGACCTGGCATCATGGGGTAGGCAGGCTTCCCTGTTTCATGATAGCATTTCTTTCTGTAACTGAAAAAAGACTTCTGGAAATAGTCCTGAACCAGATAGACAGAATGTAAAGTTCACCTGTCGGGTGCAAGCCTTCTTATTTATTTTTTTCCCCCTTGTCCTTTTTGTTGTTGCTGCAATAGGCACAGGAAGAAATGGTGCATGATACAGCTTGCTTGATCTTTAAACATAGCTGGTCTTCTAAAAGTTGCTCCATCCACGTGCAAATGGTGTTGCTAATATTTAAGACAAAAGTCTTTTAGCATTGTCATTGTGTTGCTTACTATCCTTTTTATAATGTCCCTTTAAAAAAATGTGTTGCATTTTTTCTGATCTCTGCATGTGTGTATGATAACATTCAAAAAGAAATTGCCCAAAGGCAGCTTGTTCTTGCTTAATTTGACATCTTGAAAGAAAGGACTTGCTTTATATAGCAACATGTGTATTTCAAGAGAAGGTGAAATGGCAGCTTTGAGGACTTAATTAGAAGTGTCACAAGCCTCAGTTTGGATATTTTCTTCTTTTTAAAGAAAGAGACTCTGAAGAGGGCAATCTTACTGGAAATGATGAAAATGAAAAGCTGAGGTGCTGAAGTGTGAATCTTGCTTAAAATCTCCCATAGCTGCATTATCTTGATTACTTTTACTTTAAAATGGCTCTTATCTCAGATGCCCAACTTGTAGTGTCAGTCACAGCATTGATTGTAGGTGATGAATAGAAAGTTCATTTCACTTGCTGTACTAACAATATCCTTAGTAACTCCAAAGCTGTTCCGCTGTTGATGTTATACTTGCCACATTAATAAATAGGAAAACATTATAGTTCATGCATTCCAAGAAAGATTGATTGATATAGCATTTAAATGAATTCCTCTTTAGTATCAGCTTTACAAGGACCTGCAGCCGTACCTCCTCGAGCTATGATCTCATTGCAGGTTAATCAAGGCTGGGCTTGGCTGGTATTTCAGCAAGATTTCCAAGTGAAACCTGGACTGTTGCAAGAAGTTTTGTTGTTGATTTAGTAGATAGAGTTCTTGTCTCCTGAATCAGTGCTGAATTCATGCCCCAGGTGGAGGTGCTGTCTTTCAAGAAGAAACAGTATCGGGCAGACTCCAAACCTTTGTTTATTTCTCTTTATTCCATTGCACTTTCCTAATGTGCTCCTGTCTGTGGTTAGGTGTGAACTGTAATTTGTTTAACTTAATAATTATTTCAATTGTTTGAAGGAATGCTTCTTTTTTTAATTGGCTGCAGGAGTTGTCCTTGTAACTTGTATCAATTTATTGTTTCAGTAGTAAGTGAAGTGATTACAGTTTTCATTAAATAATTCTTTATCCTTTGGCCTTAAAACATATAATTAAAACCAACTGCATTCTATAAACTGTATGGGGATCTGAAATGAGAAGATGGGTTAAAATTCTTGTGACATGAGAAGTGTCAAGTCAGTTTTGGTACATGCTTGGAAGTCAACAGTGTGAGAGTGCGGTTTAAGAAGCCTTGTGTATGTGCTTGTAGTCCTGAAACTGCAGTTTTCCATTGTGCGTTTCTCACTACCTTTCAGGACAACAGTTCTGCTGACAATTGTTGACAAAACCTGTCAAATCTATCATGATTTTTTTCATTAAAACAAACAAAAACATTGATTTGGAGTCTGGCAGAGGAATTGTGTGTTTTGTGGGAATAGTTGCTGCAATAGGAGTTAGTGGGATTGCCTATTTGAATGTTTATTAATTTAGTCTATTTGAAGGACAATTTAACCTTTTCTTGTTAGCGTCTGCTGCTACTTTTCAGCACGAATTTTGGATGCTAACATAGGCATTAGCATAAAAGTAAAAGAGTAGCAAGAAACCTCTAGTTATTGCTTGCTGTTGTCAAAAGTATTGTCAGTAATGCCTTTTATTACCTAGTTATCCATCATGGTTGTGTTTTGTGGTTTTGGGTTTTGTTGGGTTTTTTGTTTGTTTGGGTTTTTTAAGAGGAGAAAACTGTGTGGGCTTGTGTGGTGTTTATGTATATGCTACATATGTCTTACTCAATAGAGCAAATATTTTTTCCTGCAGAACTTGATTTGTTGTGTGTTCTCCTGCTTAATGAATATTTAAATTATTGGAGTGTGGAAAGAAAAAGGTAAATGGGAAATGAAGCATAATAATGAATAGATTACAGAAAACAACTGTTTACTAGTAACCAAGCCAATAATTACATCACAAACATGAGCTTTTTTTTCTTGAGAAAGCCATTTGTGCTTGTCTTCCTGTGCTTTTCTTATCTATAGAGAGTATAGCTAATATGCATGTGGATGTAGTTCTGTGGGTCACTTCACTACAGAAGTTTGAGATGGGTCCCAGCCATCAAGCCGATTTTTATCCTGCTGTACATTTAAGAGATACAATGCATGAAGATTTTCTCAGAGGGGTAAAGCAAAAATTGATGTAGTTGAGACTTTGCCAAGCAGCAGACTTTGTGGTTGTATTCACCCAAATTTAAGCTAGATATTTAATAGAAGTAGATATTTTTGGAAAGTGATTTGTAGTGTTTAAATTAAACATGACTTAAGTGCTCTAAATTGCTTTCTGAGAGTGCCTAGCATTTGCTGTCAATTGTGTGAGAAGCTGAGAAAACCCGTGGTTCCTCAACACCTACCCAGATGCCTACATAGGTATCTGTAGTAAGATGAAACATACTTGAGCAAGATTATTGCCTGCATGTTTGCAGTGTTTATGGCTATACCTAAAACCATTGGAGAAGTATTTCTCTGATTGTGCTTTGCTTATGAGCATCACAAGAACACAGCTTTTGAAATTGATTTATTGAGCTAATCAGAGAGCCCTAACCTACCAAGGATGACATTTATGAAGTTAGGAGAGAACTCCCATCCCCTTTGTCTAAGTTAATACAGTATCAGTATTCAGTCTCTAATTAATCCGGGGCATTCTTGGTAAGCACAGGTCAGGTCACAATGATAAGAGAATGGCTTCTGCAACATAACAAATTACTGGGGGATCTTTTTTTGTGTCCTTTGTGTGTACCTAAGGGTCACTATAGCATGCTGAACTCCTCAAGACAGGAAGAGATGACTGCTTGGCAAGTGCTGGAAGTGCAGCAAATTGCTGCTTTGAGAAACTAAATAGCTTTTGTCAGGTACAAAATTCTTGAGTTGGCTCTTAAAGCAGAAACAGATGGAGTAGAGTGTTTGATGATAGAAAAGAGGTGGTTATTTCAAAGTTCTTCTCAACACTGATGAAATGGCAAGATCAAGTGAAAGCTTGAAACTATTTAGGCAAAGGCACAGTAACACTGAGGGGAAGCCTTCACGTTCTGCCTCACTCCATATAGAAAGGAAGCCTTCCCCTTTGCCACCAGCCCTGCTTTCTTTTGCTTTAAATCTGTGTCTTCATTTCTAAATTAGTAGATTCTTTGAAATATTAAAATTCTACTTATTTATCTATATCCATCAACTCTGATGTGTGAGCTGGAAAATGTTGTCAAGTGTCTTATATACAGAATTTCTAAAGAATCGTACTTAGTAAGGAGGTTTTTGAAGGATGTAGTGGTCTGTTGTTAAAGGGTGGTACAAAGGGCAGAAAATTGTCTCAGTGACTGAAAGTTAGAAATAGGGGCTATGTAGAGACCTTCTGCTGTACTTCAGAGGCTATATTTGCATCCCTTTGGATAGCAAGTAGCAGTTCAATTTCATCTGTTCCTGCAATTTTTTTAGCTGAATGACCTTTTAAAAGGAAGATGGCTCATGATGGAGTGGCGTCTTGTTATTGTGATTGTAGGTGGCCTTATCGGATGCTTTCTTTGCTCCAGGCTCTTAGCTGTTCTGTCAGTCCTGTTTCTGTGATCTAGATAATTTCTGTACTTGTAGTACTGTAGTCTTTTGTGTGTTTGTGTCATCTACAGCAGAGTATTTATTGTTCTGGTAATAGCAGAGAGACAGTTATCTCTGAGCAGTTTGGCAGACATTGTAAGAATGCTCCTGCTGATGTGTGAAGTTGAATTGAATTTGGTTTTGATGAAAGTAATTCAGAGCTTTATTTTTTTTAATGGAAATTCATGAACTTCATTCTAAGTTGAGGTTTTTTGTTTTTTTTTAATGGAAATATCCTAGTGTTAGTGAAACTTAATTGAAACAAAATCCAGAGCCTTTTAAAATGGCCAGTTTAATTTTAGGTAACAAGTCCTTAATCCTTAGTCTTTCTATTCTATTCTGTCTGTAATGGACTTGCAGTCTGAATAGCTGAAGTAGGGAGAGATCTGTTTATGGGGAGCTTGTGAGTACAATAAATATGTTCAGAAGTGAAGCACAGGTAGTTTGAAATTGCAGCAGCAGTGCGCTTCCTCTTCAGTAAAATAGATGATTGTTCTCAAAATCACTTCAAAAGCTACAAACTCAGATTATTTTGGGTTTTTTTTCTCTGAGATAAAACATACTTTGTTATACACTTGCTTTGAAAGCATCCAACATAAACTATGAAACAAAGCGGTATCTCCCACTTTCGCAAATATATACGAACTATTCAGCATTCTTTAGGAAATAAACCTCTAATAGGGTACAGTAACTTTTTCAGTAACTGTAAAAAGTTACTATTGGGGGTAACAGTACTTTATTTGGAAGCTATGTAATTTTGAGTGAAATACTATAATCTTTTAGGCTAGTATCATAGAAACAAGGCTTCATGGTAAAGGAAGTGAAACACTCCTACACGGTCTCAGTAATCAGTGTTTTAATTTTCTTAAACAAATTAGATGCAAAAATGGGTTTGTGGGTGTCTAGCTGGCTGATTGATATATATCAAATTTCTCTAACTTGTGATGAGTGTTTGGATTCTGCATAATGAAATAATTAAATCATTACAATATTGTTAATTGCTTTCTTTTCTCTGCAGTTACGTGTTTTGTTGATCCAGAGGAAAGGAGGACACTAGATTTTCATTAGAGACATTTGCAGTTGTTTTTTTGTGGTTGTTTGTTTTTTTTAAAAAAATGGAACAGCAAATCATCTATTTCAGTCATTCATTTAAATAAAAGAAAGATACAACCATACTGTGTTGATGTAAGGTAGCATTTTGTTGGGTATTTATATGTGGAAAGAATTTTGAGGTGATAACAGGGAAAACTTGAAACTTCATGCATCTGTTAAATATAATTGATGTTTAGAATAAAGATTTAAGAGAAATGTACATTTTCAGAATCAGCTTTTATCAGCAATTTGTAATCTGATTCTTACATGACTATTCTGGTACAGTGCCTTTATTTCTAAATATAAAGGCTTCTATAAAATGAAAAAGTAATGTCTTGTTCTGAGGCTAGAAGCTGTTACATAAATACTGGATTCTCTTAAATGCAACTCTAATGTCATAGTGTTATTTCTACTTTCCAGAAAATTGGTAGAGCAAAACCTTAAGGCTTTAAGTTAATTTTTCCCCCTTTTAAACTATGTATTCTTGGTTTGTGCAAGAACTTATGTATTTCCTATTATTTCTCCTTTCCCTTATTTTGTCAAAGGTAAAATCCAACAATTTGCTCTTCTGCTTATGAAACTTAAATTACAGTGATTTATTAGCAAAATATATTTAATATTTTTTCCTACAGTCTTTCCCTTCTGGGAACTTCATGGGGTTTTTTTCCTGACTGCTTGGGGAGATTGCTATCGAGAGCAGGGAGGAGGGCTACACCTTTCCTGACACCTTGGAGACCTGAGGAGTTTCTGTGATTGCTCAATCTGATGTTAGGGAGGGGTGTAAGGCAAGTCTTTTGTTGCTCAACTGAATTTCTTCTGGCTGATTAAGGAAATTGTCATCTTAAAAAAATATCGTAGCTGTGACCCATTATGTCAAAGGTGTAGGTGATTAAAATATAAGGGTGGAGAGGCATGTGACAGTTTGGTTCCATGAAGCTGGTGATGAGTCTGAGTTTGCAATGCCTCAACACAGAACCCTGTGAGAAGCAGGAAACTAGAAATGTTAGTTAGTGAATTGCAAAACTGGGAGATGTAGTAAACTGAATACCTCTTTTGCCACAGGTTGTTTGTGTACCTGTGGAGAGTTGTATAGCATCTTTGCCTTAGTGTCTGATGTTGAATAAGACTAATAATATTTCCTTACTTCACAGGAGTCTATTCCTCATGAAATATGGTGACAGTGACTATTTAGTAAAACCAAGAGCCCAAGTATATGGAAACCCTGGTTCATCGAGTTATCTTAAAGCTATAGTTGTGCAATTCTGTCAGGAGTAGTCTTCAGAATGTTAAAAGATGCATTGTGCTTGTTTATCTCCAGCATTTATCATTCATAATGTACTGAAGTGTACAATTAGATCTCTTTACCCAGAATTGAAAGCAGCCCTGCAGAGAAGGACTTGGGGGTCATGATAGATGAAAAGCTGGATATGAGCCAGCAATGTGCACTTGCAGCCCAGAGAGCCAACTGCATCCGGGGCTGCATCAGGAGAGGCATGAGCAGCAGGTCTAGGGAGGTGATTCTGCCTCTCTACTCTGTCGTCGTGAGTCCACCTGGAGTACTGCATCCAGTTCTGGGGTCCTTAGCATAAAAAAGATGTGGACCTGTTGGAGTGAGTCCAGAGGAGGCCACAAAGATGATTAAAGGATTGGAGAACCTCCCCTTCGAAGACAGGCTGAGAGAGTCCGGGTTATTCAGCCTGGAGAATAGAAGGCTTCAAGGGGAATCTTATAGCAGATTTCCAGTACCTAAAGGGGGATTATAAGATAGAAGGGGAGAAACTTTTTAGGTGGTCTGATTGCAATAGGACAAGGGGGAATGGCTATAAACTGAAGGAGGGGAAATTTAGATTGGAGATTAGAAGGAAGTTCTTTACTCAGAGGGTGGTTAGACACTGGAACAAGTTGCCCAGAGAGGTTGTGGATGCCCCATCCCTGGCAGTGCTCAAGGCCAGGCTGGATGTGGCCCTGGGCAACCTGGGCTAGTGATTGGCATCCCTGCCCATGGCGGGGGGGTTGGAACTAGATGATCTTTAAGGTCCCTTCCAATCTGGCCATTCTATGAATCTATGAATTAAATCCACTACCTGCCCAAAATGCACAGATGCTCTCAATGCCTTAGGAAAGTAAAGAGATGAATGGAGTGAGAGAAGCTGTTGACACCTGAGCAGGAGGAAAAAACCAACTGTAATGGGACTTTTATGAAAGGTCAACAAGACATTTGAATCTGTGAAATTTGAAACATTTGTTATCAATAAAGCTTCATAAGGAAATATATTTTTGTGGCCAAAACACATGTCCTTGCTGATAGCTTGGATTTCCTTTGATTTCTGATGACTTTGACCTACTTACTGCTCCCCAGTAGAAATATACTGTTGGTGGCTTGGAGACTGGCGGTGAACTCACAGTTCATGATCGTCTAAGGTGGTAACAAGATACAAGTTTCAGCAGATGAAGGGAGCGTGTATGTGTTTTCTTCTAACTGCAAACAAACTTAAAATTTAGTTTCTTAATCAAGCATACCATGAACACTAATTGGAAGCTACTGTTTGCACCAATATATTGTATCAATGATTGGTACAATCATCCCACATTTCAACCTAAAAGCGTTGGGCTAATGTAGACTTCCCATTCTATTTCCAGTGCTGCAAAGAGTAGGTCTTTAGCAACTTAGCTTATTTTTCTGAAAGCTTACTGGAGAAATGTTGCATGAGCAATTTAATTAGCCAATTAGAGGGAGTGGAGATGAGCATCAGGGAGTGGCAACATCATGGTATACAGTCACATGCCCTGCAGTGACTTACAGGCTGTAGTCCAGCTGACTTCCAGTGAAAATTAAGTTGAAGTAAGGAAATAATTTTAGAGAATAGGAGATAAATATTTACAGCTTTGGAATTTTCATTAATAAGCTGTCCACATTCAAACCTGTACACTTTGTTCAGCTTGTAATTTAAAAAAACGAACCAAACAAAAAACCTCCAGGTTTTTCCTGGGGACAAAATGGACATAACTTCTTAAGACCAGAGTAAAAAGAAAGTGGTTTTGCTTGTTTTAATTTCTTTTGCTACCAAAAAATACTTCATGTTTGAACATCTAGGAGAGCATATTCACTAAATCAGCACTAAATTAAGTCACAACACATTGTGACTAGGTTTGCATATGTTGTGGATACCTATTTGTCTAAAGGCTTGAAATTTTCTGGGATATTTCAATGTTGCTGGCTGCAGTTTCTTATGAAGACGTTTTTTCTCTTTGAGTACTGGGAAAGTTTCTGTGAGGGCATTTTGTGCAGCTTGTTTTGATATGAAATAAAAAATTGGTTGTATACTTTTTAATAACATACTGCTAGAGTTTATTACTTTTCAGGCAGAGTTAAAAAATATTTTTTAAAAATTATTCCTTTAGATTTCTGATTTATCTTTTTTTTTCTTTTCTTCCTGTAGCAGATCTAGTGCTAATTCAACTACTTCTTGGTCACTGGGAAACTGCATCTAGATCTAGTCTGTTATAAAACATTTCAAGGGAAATTCTTCATGGATCTGTTAGTAATGAGATTGGCTTCTACCCTCTAAACCACAGTTGCAGTTAGTGTCCTGAAAAGCAGTTCCCTTCCACCCCTAAACTGTGCTCTTCAGCCACAGAACTCAGTGTTTTAGTGTGTATGGTTGTAAGGAGTGTGAGCTGGGGTTGTATATAGAACACTTAATTACAGAAGTCTTAAATCATTTTACAGAGTGATTTGCTCTGTAAATTTTATATTCTTGTAATGGGTTTTGTGTTTGCTTTTACTTTATTTTGTTATAGAGAAGACAAAAGAAATGTGGCATCCATGTAATTTTACTAACTGAACTGCAATTTTCCAAAGTACCAGGAGTAACAACAGGTTGTTTATTCCTGTGGGGATCAACACTAGAAGGTGACTGGGATACATTGCCTATCAGGTTTAGTTTTCTCTGCTGCCAAAATTATTTTGGGATTCAAACAGCTTTGATTAGTAAAGTGGCTAATACCACCTATGGTTAATTACCAAAATGGATCTTAGAGTAAGATGAGGACATAAGATGATTTTTGTGAAACAGTGGCTTAGATACTACTTTATTACAAAGGTGTCATATGCAAAACAAAAAAGATGTCTGCACTTGTTTGTATTGAAATTTATAGTACAATGAAGAGGAAGTCGAGAGCTTGCAGGAAGAACAGTGATTTTTGTAGTTGTTATTTGAAGTTAATCAGTCTGCTTTTTTAATTCAAAGCCAGAGTACACAGACTGTGACCTGAGAAAGTATCCTGTGAATATTGGTGCGCAACAGAGCACATTGTTTTTTTTCTCTGCCTCTGTGACTCATGCAGCTAAGATGTCTCTTCCAGCTTTAGTTTGGAAGAGAAGACTGTCTAGCAAGGTTAGTGGATGGTTTGTAGTGTTTGATGAGAGTCGTCCAGGTGATAAGTTGTAGCAAAGCGCCAGAAGAATGTGTCTCCTTTCTGAGATATTCTGAGAGTTATCTCCTTTTCTAATTATGCTGTGGGTTGAGGCAGAAGGAGAATGATGTAATAGTTACACATTTTAAAAAGCAGAGCTAGCTTTAATGTACAGTGACAGAAAAGGAATTTTCCATTCTTGAGCACTTATTATTCAAAGCTTGCTGTTTTGGAAGGAAAGCAGGAACACCTTATGACCTCCAGCACATTCCAGTGTTTTGTTTTTGAGTTTTTTAAAGAAAAAGTAGTGACAGTTTCAAATGCATTTTGTTCTAGCCTAATTTATATTCCCAGTTCTGTTTCCTGAACTGACCAAAATTCTGATGATGGATGCCATATTCTTCAAGGGTTTCAAGGTTATATAATTAAATCTTGAAGTTCATAAACTTTAGCTATTGAATGCTGGACCTCGATATCAAAGCACTGGAAAAATCCTGAACCTGTAAGTTGTATCTCTGTTGGAGCACTTCTCATTCTCATGCAGTGCAGGTTGTGCACATGGGATGGGGACTCTCTTAGAAGGCAAGAAGAGCCTAACATTTTTAATAGGCAATCATGTGAAGTTTAAGATGTAGTGCCATCAGAGAAAAGAGTTGTGTGGTGGTGTGTGTTACAAACAAGGGTGCATTCACCATAAATAGGTGTGGTTTTTAATCTGATGCATGACAGTTGACACAGGCTTCCAGTTTATTAAGAGCATGTTGAAAATTCAGTAAGGTGTTGGAAAGCAGCGTAACAGTTACTTAAAAACTGACAAAATGTATCTTTACTCGAGTACATTGAAACACCGACCAAAATTCAATGGATTTTTAACCTAACAAACACGAAGACTTGACACATTTCAAGTAATTGTAATAGTTTCTAGCCCTAAGAGCAAAGTTCCAAGGCATATTGCTGAATGTGTTCTGTTGCTTGATGACATTTTTTTTGAATGATCCTTGCTTAATGTAACACGTTAGCAATGTACTTAGAGGAAAACAGATCAGAAAGAGAATTGGATTGTGAACTGACAGACCTTGTCAGTATTTTGTCCATTCACAGGTATTTTGTTTCCAAAGAAACAGAAATTGTCATTGGGATGGCAGATTAAATTCTAGCAAATCTATGAAGCTGTTAGTTAGTCACAGAGGAACTGAACAGTGAAACTTTTGACTGGTACCATCCAGGTTAAGTACAGGAAGAAACAGATTTTGTTTTGTATTGCATTGCTTGCAGGATACTCAAATGAAAATATGTGGCTTAGTTGGTAGCTTTGAATCCCTGCTTTTCTGTGATCATAAGATTGTTTATATAAGATATGAGATCAGGTCTTACTCTGAAATAGTACAGTATTTTCATTCATCGGTTAATCTCCAGATGACTTCTGAGATCAGAGTGGATAGTATTGGAATTTCTTCAGTCATTTCTTAGATTTTATCCCCCCTTTTTTTTTTTAAAGGACAGTTGGCTCTGTAATAAGGAGGATAAATTCCCTTTGAAAAACAGATGCCTAAAATGATGCTGCCTTTTTTTTTTTTTTCTGGATGTTGAGCCAAATGAAATCTCAGTTGAAAAATCTCTATCAGCCACAGGATTTTTCCTCTGCCCTTGTTACTGATTTATATGCTTTTGTTCCTTATAAAAGATTTGAATACTCGTTGCATATTGAAAACAATAGAACAGCGTGTATGAGCTTGTTGGATTGCCACCAGCTTTTTTTCACCTGTAGAGCAGCTTCATCTTGCCCCTTAAAGCATGTTGGCAGACAGTCCAAAATATTGGAAGTAGTGACGTGGCAGTAGAAAAAAAGAAATATTTGAAGCAGACTTAAAACCAATGCAATAACATATTGAGTATTGCTCAAAGGTAAGCTAAGCAAACTCTGCTTGGAGTATTGTGTAGTATAAGGAGACTTTTTTTTTTTAACTAGATCTTGGTTCTTCTATTTATCTGCACTTAATGTCAAATATTGTCTGTCTTTTCTGCCAGCAGTATATATTCTCAGTGGAAAATACCTCTAGAACTCTCTAGCGCTTAATATTGATAGGCAGAGTAACCACTTAAGACTGGAAAGCTTAAGCAAAATGGGCAAAAATGTTTGGAAACAGTCTTTGACATGGTAACATTGGTTAGTCTGCAAGTGTTGATCCACCTTTGACTGGTATTGCAGATGGTAATGATGTAAGGATCAGACCTGATTATGGATTTGAACACTTGTGCAGTTACTTTGCAGCCTTTTGCAGCTACTGACTGTATCTGCTAGTGGTGATTCCACATTTTCCAAAGAAATGAAGTACCTAAGTAACCATACATCATAAGGCATGGTGTTCTGAAAGATGGCAGTCTAGCAAGATGATGTGTGGACACACCACATGTTCTCTTGTGAAATTTACTTCCATTTAGCAAAACAAGATGTAGCCTCTGCACTCTTATGAATAGCCCATGCAGATCATAAAATAAACAGAGGGATAAAAACACAAGGTTGTCCACTTTAACTTGGTTTAAGCAATATACTCTATACTCCGTAGACTTCACAGTGAAAATTAAACAAGTGCATGAAGAATATGTTGAAGTGCTTTGTTCACTTAGTATGTGTTTTGAAGACTGAAATGTAAATTTCTTCAGCTTGAGTCTGAGATACACTACTGGCACTTGACAAGAAACTTCAGTGTGTTCTGTTGAATTCTTTCACATTCCTCTGTGAGAGGAATCTGCTTGTCTGCCAGACCAACAATATACTTGAAGCTGCCTGAAGACTGCAAGAGCAAACTTTCTGAAGTTTTACAAATATGTAACTTCATGAGGGTGAAAACATGTACACTCATATTGGCAATGCTCAGCCACACAGTTGTGGAATTTACTATGCTACACTTAAAGACAACTGTATGAATTGCTTGGAGGTGAAGACCTGAGAGGATGTGCAGCAGTACTGGAGATGATTACACAGGATGACAATAGCAGTAATTTGTGGTTATCTCTGTGGCTGTATCAGTTTTGTGCTAATTATTCTCACAAGGAAAACTTCCTAAGGGAGCCTGTGTCATACTGATGTGCAGTCACTATGTCATAACCTGTCTGGAGTCAGCTTTGTGACTCCTTGAGTGTGGGAGATGTATCAAGTTTCTGGTTGCTTTGTAGTTTCAGATGGAAAGAACTGTGGGAAATAAAAGTGGCTAATATATTTGCAAAAGTAATGAGGTCTTAACATGCAGGTTATGAACTGTAATGATGTATTGGGCCTCTCCACTGATAAGGAAAATATCTTGTTCTTGATAATCAAATATTCCCATCAAGACTTTTTTTTTTCCTTATTTATGGGAGTCTGTATAATGACTGTTCCAGGAACATTTCCTTGTATTCTCAGAGAAAAGCTTCTAATTTGTTTTACATGTTAAATTTCATACATTTAGATTGAATCAGTATATGCAGTGAAAAGAGAATGTACTTTGCTCATTCACAGAAGATAGATCTGGAAAACTTAGAAGAGCAGTAATTTCAATTAAAGTTATGTTGCCTAGAAGATTCCTGTGTGGTTTTGTTGAAGTGTGCATTTATGAAGTCACTGCAAGTAAAAAGAAAACTTAGGTAAACTGTTTTTTTTTTAGTCATAAATTCATGTGACTGGACTAATTTTGTCTAGTCACAAGCTGAGCTTGGTATTCTGAGCTTTTGTAAGAACTGTTGTGGAGTCACTGTAGAGATTACTTTCATATATTGCCTTCATTTTGTGAGGTATCAAGGTTGTTTTAAATGAGAAGCTGTGTTCTGCAGTATGAGTTGATTTGAAACAGTTTGGTCTTGATTTTTTGAAGGTGATTGATTTTTTTTCTTTTTTCCTCTTTTGGGTTTCTTTTTTCCTTGCTCTTGCTGATGCTTCAATTTGTTCTAATGATTTTTCCTTTTGTAAGAAATTACTGTGGCATGTAGGAATCTCTAGGATTTTCTCAGAAACCTTTTTGTTAATTTTTACAGAGTGTTTCACTTACTATTAGTGGCAATGCAACATCTTGCTGGTATGTGTATTATTCACAGGTCGTTACTCAGGATCTTGCAGACTTTGTGACTGTAGCTCAAAATTATTGGTTTTGGCTCCCCAGATCAAATACTGAGGCTCCTTTCTTGATCTCCAAAAGTTTCTGGTTTGGTTCTTGGCATTCATTAGAATAGCAGCATTGTGATTTTAAGTGAGCAGGAAAGGCTGTATACAAAATAAAGCTGTATGATCCTATTGCTTATTAGAGAATGACTTGAAATAAAACCTGATTTTCAGTGTGTGTGTTGTGTTTGATCTTGCAGACACCTGACCAAAATGAGTTTTAACAAGCAACTGTATTTTTCATTCCATAAGTGTTCCTGTATTTCGTTTATAAGACAATAACCTGATCCTGTTTTCTGGTCAGGGATAATTACCAGCAAAACTTGAACATGCTTTACTTGGTGGGCTTTTCTCTATAGTCTTGCGTAACAAGTCCATAGTCTAGTTATTTTTTAGAAATTAAGCATTCTTTAAATTATTGCTTATCTAGATAAGTGTCTCCGTCTTCTTTCTAGCAGGCAGTTGTTTCTCAGTAAGACAGTCCTGTTTGTTGGACTCCTGTCCCACCTGACCTTGCTGGATTTGGGCAGTCCTGACTCACTGATCTTAAAAGCTTTGTTTTCAAGTTTGCTTCTGGCTCTGAGGCTTGATATTTGAGGATGGCTGGGTCTAAAACCACTTGCATACATTAATAAATGCTTTCTGTGGTTTTTAGTATGTTCTTTTCCTGCATGTGGTGTAGCATTACCTGGTTGTATTTGTTTTCTTCAATTTCTCTTAAGTACTTGGAGAACATCATTCACTTTTCAGGCATTGTCCACATATAGGCATCAATTACTTTTCACAGGCTCTAGGAAGCTGTGCAGCTTTTGTTCTGCATTAAAACCACAGTTACAAGGTTGCCTCCCTTACTCCAAGAAGAGTTCTAAGCTGGGAGTGAGCTTTCTGAAGTTAGAAGTTTTTGCATAATAGGGTTGGGTTTTCTTCAAGGTAACTCGTGCCAAAATTAGCGTTATTGGAAAATAAGGGCATGTAAGGTTGTATTGTGAACTAGGTTTTACTGAAGGACCTGAATCCTGCTTCAGGATTTGTTCAAAGAAGACACTTCTCTCTCCAAATCTCATTTTGGCAAAAAAACCCCACTTCATTATAAGAATCAAGCTTCCTTTGGAATCTCCTTTTTCCCATTTTTTTGGTTGTTTGGTGTGGTTTTTTTGTCACACCTTTGTTAGCTTACATCTGTATGAGCTCAATTATGCTTTACTTAAGAGAAAATGTTGTTGCTCCCAACGTGCTGTGTGGGCTGGAAAATACAGCAGGCTAGCTCCTTGGTTGGGCTGTGGGTTTGATTACTGTAAATCGGCTAATTAACTCTAAGATGCCACATTGCTTGTGTTTGTGTGCAAGGAAGCTAGGTAGTGTTTAGCCTGAGTTGCTTACAGTTTTGTATGTCCTCTGGTTTGTTGTAGTTATATATAAGGAGATAACATTAGTATAACAAAATTTGAAATAAAATGTAGAGAAATAGGAAAGATAAAAACTCAGTTTGTACTCAGCATTTCTAGATCTTTCAGGTAAAGATCTAGCTCAGACTTTTGTATTTTGTTACTAAATAACTAAGAATAGATTTGTGATTTGTGCTTACAGCTCTGGAGTCTTAAGAGCCTATGAAAGGTCTATGCTTTGTAACCTTTCACACAGAGAGACTTAGCAAGCTCAATATTCCAGTACTTTCAGAGAAAGAATAGAGCAGTAGTCTGTGATTAGTACCAGGTAAATTAGGCTATCTTGAGGGTGTAATTGTAAGAACACTTTTTTGTGTTTGTTTGTTTTGGGTTTTTTGCCTACATGTGTGGCTAACAAAAGAAACTTTTCAAGAATGTTGTTGTTGCTGGACCCTCTCTTTTCTGTAACTGAGATTCTCTTACTAGTAAAATTTGCACATGGGTCTGTTCAGCGGAAGACAGAAGTCTGTCCTCCAGCCTTATCACTCTACTACTCTGTACCATCTGTAGACAATTAAAACAAGGTAAGAAAATACTGATTGCTTTTTGCTTTATGTAAATAAATGGAAGTGAGCATCATAGCAGCCAAAGGAAACATTCCTCTGTGATTGCAGCAAGGTTTGTCCAAAATAATAGACCCTGTACTTTGTAATGTTTGATTTGCCTCTGATGTTTAACATTTTAGGCTCTTAAATGTGTTTGGGTGCATACCAGGCTAAGTGTAAAATTTCAAAATCCATTGGTGGAAGCCTTCTAAGAGGGGACCACCTGCTGTGTTTGCTCTACTGTTTCAATTACTTTATTATACAATTTCTTATGTTGCAAGTTGAGAAAGATGGAGGAGGCCACCCAGTTCAAGTATTACTTGGCATTAAGTGTTTATACTGGTCACCACTTTCCTGGTTTGGGAACAAAAAGTTTTATACAAATAACTTCTAAGTCTTCTGGATCCACAGAACAAGGGAACCATCTTTATGTGGATCCAACCAAGATGGTTTGCATCCATGGAAGGCCAAACCAAGGCTGTACTGCTTCTGGTTCCCATGAAGTGCTGAGGAGACTGTGACTGTCATTTCCTGTGATGCCAGCAATTATTCTCAGGTTTTAATACTGAAGTAGCTGTTGAGGTCAAGTATGAAGCTTGCTTTGTTGCTCTAGTCATAGCACTACTGCTAATTAATGAACAAATTGTTAGGAATAATAAATTCTTCAGAGTTTGAAAGTGGCTTCATGGAAGTGTTCATAAAGAAATAATGAGCACTTTGGTACGGGACTTTAAATCAATCGTGTAGAGCTGTATGGTAAACAGTAATTTTGGCCAAAAAGTATCTGAGTCAGCACAAAAGATGATCTGAAACATTCCTTCATCTTTTGCAAAAAATAAGTAGTTTCCTTGTACTCAGAGGACAGTAGTGCTCAACGTGTCTAGTTCTACAAACTGTTCTGCACCTGTGGAAGAAAATCGTATTTTTTAATGTAATCCAAATGACAGCATTGTCCCTGCACTTTAGGATGTGCCTGTGACTGTTAACTGAACCTAAAGCACAGTCAGATGAGAACCTCCAGAGTTCATAAGCAAAATTAAGCCTTGTCCTTAGTCACAGTATCACAGAATGTTAGGGGTTGGAATGGACCTCTCAAGGTCATCTAGTCCAATCCCTCTGCAAGAGCAGGATAACATAGAACAGGTCACACAGGTGGTGTCTAGTTGGGTTTGTACAGTCTGTAGGCCAGTCCTTCTCTGTATGAGAAGGCCTCTCAAATGTTTGTAAGCACTGATACAGAATGACTCACAAATTTTTGAGTCATTTAAGCTCAGCTCTAGCAGCATTCCAGTTAAAAGCTGCCTCAAGGAACTATTCTGGGTAAGGTTGTGCTGGTGTGGAAGACTTAGAAATCATGCTGCAGAAACTGCTGTGCACCTGCTTCTTAGCCACAGTTAATGCTGGACAAATACTGTCAAGTGATTAAATTTACGCCTTACAAGATGTAATGAGGAAATCATGCTTTAATACAGCTTAAAGTATTAAGATAAATCACAGGCAATTTAATGTCATTTTAGAGGTAACTCAGATGTGTTCTGCCACCTGGGTCTGTCACTTACATAGTAACAACCTGGTAACGAGGACAGATTTTACTCTGTGTTCTGTGCTGCACTAGGCACTTGTTCAGTAATGTAAACAGGTACAGTAATGGAAAAGCAGTGGGTAGAGGAGTGTAAAACCTGTATGCAAGAAGTCCTGTGAATGTTGAGTAAGAATATTTTTAGATTTAAAGACCTTATTTTGTCCAGTTCTGACTTGGGCTCATATATAGGTGCTATGCTTTGAGTAAATCCATCTCATGTCAAGAAAATTAAAGGATCTAAATAAGAGACATCTTCAGTGTCTACAAAGAAAGCATGTGTAGTTTTTGTTTTTTCACACAGAAAATAATGCTGTCCAGTAGACTGGATTTCATTTACAACATTTTTCTGTTAATACTTTAATGGCCAATAATATGGGTTAGTGGTGGGTTGTGTGACTTAGAGGCCATTAGCCTGTGCTTTTTTGGTCATCTTTTCATTGCTGCTAATCTTTTAAAATTTATCTGAAAATGAGTAACAATTTTGAGGTGATGTTGTCCAGGTTTCTATGTTAGGACTGGAGACAGTGGTCTTTCACAACAATGATTCTTGTTTAGTTTTGTTTTGTTTCTGCTATCTATTCTGTTTGTGTATTTTTACTCTCCAGTTCTTAGTTGTGGTCAGTCCATGTCCTTTCTACCCCAGCCCCCAATTCCAACACTGGAACAGCTCAAGGTCAAGAATCTGGCTGTTAAAGGAAACTGGTTTGTTTTGCATTAAGATTAATGGAGCTTTAAACTAACCAGGAGAGAAGAATTGTTCTGCTGAAGTTGTTAAACACATCCACCCTTTTCAGCAGACAGTTTTTGTTCTCAGTAGTGCTGGAAATGGGTTTTTAACAGATTGCATAAGCAGTAAGATATTGTGCAAATGTGTAACTCCTTTTTTAATGAAAGGTGAGGTTGAGTACGTGTAAAAGTGGCAATCATAATTAAGAAATAATGTAAACTCTCTCAGTAGGGGATCATTCTGTTAGAAATAACCTGAAATTACAGTCCTATGCTGTGTACATGCTTTATGTTAGATTACGGTGAGATACACTGGCTCTAGTTCACTTTTCCAAGTGATTTGATAGAAACATGGAGAGAGAATACTCAGGAAGGGCCTCTGAACCCTTCTTATTGTCTATTCAGAAGACATAATGGTTCCCACCTTTATCTCTGAACATCTTCAGGAGTCCTTTTGGGAGCAATATAGCACCTGCTTAAGAAATTTTGGAACAGAAAAATCTCACAGTGAAAATCGAGAGGCATTTTGTCAGTAGCCTATTTTTCCGATGTGTTAACTTCTGATGCTTTCTCTTCGCTATCGCCTTCTGTACACACTTTGCTAGGCATTCTGTCTAGCTTGTGCAAACATTGAGAAGCATGACCAGCAACATGGCTCATGGCCTCTCTGTTTAATTGCATGTGTTGGACAGTGCAATACTGAAAGCAAAATATGGTATCACCACTCAGTTCTGGCTCAGTCCAGTATAACTTTGCCTGGTTACAACCAGGCAATAACTTGCTAGTGTTTCTATGGAGTAGGAATTCACCGCCTGTGTGCTGACCACAAAAGCCTACACTGTCATTTTTCACTGAGAGGTTATGCAGTCCAGAGATGAAATGTTAATGCTTCCTTTCAGCCATACACTTCAAATTCTTGAGGCCTTTGTTTCAGCCAGTTCACTTACATTTAATACAATCTTAAGTATTAACATCTTCAGCTGTCCAGTACTTCAGAAGCATAGTTATCTATTTTTATTTTCTCCCTGTATGACAGGTGATGACCTGGGGGGGTAGAAAGCAAAGACCAGCAATTGAGGTTTTCTCCTGCAGCTGGCATTTTCTAAAGAAAATAAATCAAATCTGAATTTGTACAGGAATGTTTGCCTTGCATTCCACAAACTGAGTCAATTTATCTCAGGGGCTCTTTTTCCTCTTCCCCACCCTCTTTTAAAGGCTTGGTGACTGGGGAAAAAAAAAGGAGGGGGGTATGGTAGATTGTAGAAAGAGATTTTTGTAGCCACTGGTGCCAGGAATCATCAAGGAATGCTTAAGTAGTACCTCTTGTGACAGCATTCAGTCTATTGGAAAAGCAGCGTGTGCCATCTGGCTTTGATTTTGACTTAATTAAATGCATACAGCCATTTGTAACAACTCTGCTAAGATTCAGCTGTCTTGATGTTTTATAAAGCGCTAAAGTTGGGATTTTGTTGGGAAGCTACAATAGTCATCTGATTTATGTTGTTGGGTTCCCTCTCAATGTGGTCCATGCAGTTTGCTGATATTCGAGTGACAGTTCTGTTTAAATAAATGCTTAAATCTTGCTGACTCTTGGAAACCTAATTTAGTAGGGATTTTCCACTTCAGATTCTGAGATTTTTCTTACAACTGTAGTTATTGTGGAATTTTTTAATAGTGAAAGGAGATACTTAAGTTCAGCCAAGTAATTTGTCTGGGGAAAAGGCAAACTTCTTTTGTTGAAGTTATTGTTACTCCACCCAAAGGCTCCATATCAAGGAGATTTTAGCACCGAGTGGGAAAATAGGAACGGGAAGGATGGGGGAAGGAGAAGAATGCTTTATTTGCTGTTAGCTAGCATACTTCTTAATACAGAGAATAAAAAGGAACTGCTTTTCATGGCCAAGCAAAGCATCTTGTACTCCTGAGAGTCTGTCCTTTTAATTCTTCTATCTGTTGTTTCATCTTGCATCTTTACAACAGCAGCTTACCTATGTGGATGAAAGATGTTGAAAAAATTCTCTGCAGACTCCTACCCATGCCACTGTAATATTAAAAATACTCTTTTTATTGTTGTTGTTCTGAGTGTTAAGTATCTTGATTTTTGAGGCTTTATCACTTTGATTTTGAAATTTTTCAAAAACTCAAGGGAAAACAAATTCACAGAGGTAGTATTTTTATCTAGCATCTAAGCAAGATGAACAAAGACTCATTCAAATTAAGTTGACTAGTGATGGTGGTGAAGTGTTAATGTAAAATAAGTCCACAACCATATTTCTAAAACTCTCAAATGGTCAATTTTCCTCCTTTTTTTATCCATCTGTGGAGGGTGTTCCCCATTTGTTCTCATTTTTATCATTTGAAAGGGTATGTATTTGAAGGCACTTGCTGAAGAGGGAGTAGTTTTATAGTTGCATGTGCAGGAGTATCAGGCCTTTTTCTGGTTCTGTATTACAATAAATGGTTTTGCTTTTTAATCTTTCTAGATCTTTTATTTTTAGCAAGTTATCCTTGGCCTGTTGCCGCCCATTGTATGAATGGAATTCTGTAGCTCTCCTTAAGAACGTCAGTTTGCCTAGACCTCTTTAGCTGATTCAGTAAGTACAATATCCAGATCCCTCCTGCTGTATCTTAACAGCTGTGCTGCAGACTTGGGTTATATTTGACATTTCATTTGTATCCTTCTCTTTTTATTCCCCGCCCCAAACAAACAAAACCCCTAACCTACAATGGCCAGTCTGGCCTGCTTTTTCAGGAAAAGAGCTGCTTAGTGTACCTTCACATTGCCATTTCCCTTTACCTATTCATGTTTGAAATAAGAATTTATAAAGAAACTGCTGTTTTGACAGCCTTGGTGATTGATCTACTATCTATAGAATAAAAATATCATGAGGAGATGGCTATCAAACTTCCATATGCAACTCTGCTAAGCCTGTCTTGAGCCTGACTTTGAGAGCCTTGTTCCCAAGGATTCTGGAGGGACTGCTGGAGTTCTGCTTTCCTATGTGTTGAATTCTCAGCCTCAGTGTTCAGGCTGCTGAAAATGTTGCAAATAATGTTTCTTGCAAACGAGGCACTTATTAGCTATAACCAAGAACATCTTCCTTCTGATGTTAATCTGATTATTGTAGGACTAATTGACTCAAAGCAATTGAGAATCAAGGAGATTTAGTTTCTAATTGTCCACCTGTACGTTTAATCATCAGGATAAGGAGAGGCTGGGTATTTTGAACAGCTTGGATTGTTCGGAATAATTTTCTTAAAATCACTTTGCTAGCATACATTGCACTTACATTATTATACGTTATTGTGTTTGGCAACTGAAAAGTTGAGTACTTCGAGAAGCCCCTAAAACTTTTGTTGATTATGAATTGAGCATGAAATTCTTTTTCTCTGGTATGGATGCATTTAGACGGTTTTGCTTCTGTTTATCCCAGGTCAGTTTAGTGGGAGCACTACATAGTCTCTCTGGGCATGAGGGTGGCCCTATTGTAGTGGTAGACATGCTCTTATATAATTTTAAGAAAGCATTTGTCTACTTTTTTCTGATTTTGGAGACACACCAGTAATATATACAAGCAACATTCACAGTTTTACTTACTGTGCAACAAATAAGCAAGGCAACGGAAGCTGAAATGTTGGAAATAGCTTTCCTGAAGGAGATTTAACTGATTGTTCTGCATGTTTCTTCTCTGACCTTATATTTATTTGTTTGAAGGAAACTATGACAGAAACTCAAGCCAGAATTAGGTTGGAGTAAGAGGCAAGAAAATGATTTGAGCTAGTAACAGTCGGATTGAAGTTGGCCAGAAGTTCATTTGGCACCTCCTGTGGTTTGGGATTGTAGAGCATCACTTGAAGAGCCCTAAAAGACTGCAAACTAGATAAATGCCTGAAACTGTAGCCAGGTTATGCTGTAAGTCCATGATCTGAGAACAAGAGTGTGATTTCTTACCTTCATTGTGTATGTGCATCCATACTTGAGAGCCCTTTACCTGCAGAGGAAGCTTTGAGAGTTGACTACAGAAGTTGAACCTGATGACTGCAGAGTAAGCCAAGAAGGGCGTATAACAGCTGAAACCACCATTGCTTTGAGTGAGACTACCTCTCTACATTTTATTTTCTTGTACATGGGCTTTCTATGAAAGGTGGTGAGCCTATCTTCTCTAACCTCTTACTTAGTGACTTCTGCATCTTCTTGACCCACATTTTTAAGTTTCGTGCTTATTCTAAGGTTTAGCAAAAATATTACGATGCATAGCCTTTTTTCTGCCAACAGAAGCACATATCCAGAAGTAAGTATCATAATAAATTGAGTGAGATGTTGGGAATTTTTTTTTCCTTGTGTGGATATGTGACAAAGGGAACTTTGAATAAGGAGATTATCTCTGGGAGAAGAGAGAGCTTAAAATCAAGCCAGTCTCATTCTTAAGTGTTTGGAGGTTTAGACCTAAGAGAAGAATGAGTCTTCTGTCCAGTGTGGATAGGCCTTGGATTTTCTGGATTTCGTTGAGTGAAACCTGCTTTGTGACATGTAGCCAGCCAGGGTGCAAGAAGGCAGACTTGTTCCGTGGACAAAGCAGAGTGTGGGGTGAACCATGTAACTCCATAATGCAGGTATATTCCTCCTGGACAGGCAAGTCCTGAAGGATTAAGGATTACAGCACTGAGAGTACTACTCCAGCCTTTGCACCTTTATAGGCTATAATACAGATACTACAACATACAAAATGTATTTGTATTTACAAGGCAGTGAGCACTGTGAGAAGTACAGTCATAGCTGAAGCCGTACAGCCATATGCATGTTTTGTGGATGTGGATCTACAATGCAATAATCTCCTGAAGTTACACTGCTCAGATAAGAAAACAAAATATTATTTATACAGTGACAGTAGTAGAGTATGCATATAGTGTATAGATCCCTTTTAAAATATGGGAGGGCTGTGACCTTGCATTCCAGAGGAGATTAAGTAGAAAGCATCAGTAAAAGCCATCTGTAATCAGATTCTCTGCACAGTTTTTCTTTTAGTGCTTTTGATCTGAGATGAAGCCAATGAGTGATGTGAAAGTTGCCGTAGCAGAGCATGAAACTTCCCAACTTCGTGCATTTGGCACATATTCAAATGGCTCTGTGTGGGGTCAGTTGTACTTTAACCTCGAGCTTTAGGCATGCTGCTAGAGAGTCCTAGCACTTTTATTTGTCCTCTTCTTTCCTTGGTTAATGTATTCTGTCTTAAAAGTGAAAATATTTAACAGAATGACATTTTTTTCATTTTTCCACAAGCCAGATGTTAAATGTCACGATCCAGAGAACTTTTTTCTTTTTTAACCACTTTCCAAAGTCAAACTGCTGTGTTAAACCACTACAGTTTGGGAGTTGGCCAAAATTAGCTGAGGCATTTCTTATCTAACCTAGTCATTCTGCAAGCATTCCCTTAAAGCTCTCCTTGAGTCGAGTAAAATCAACTGGTAAAGTCTTGCTGTGTCTCAACTTTGCCTGCCTAGCATCTCAGAAAACTATGAACTTAACAGAAAAGTATTAAATACTTTGGTAGTAATTCTGTTTTGCTCAGTGCAACAAAGAAATAGCAAATATATAAAAAAATTGCTTTCATGTCAGTTAAAGCAATAGGCATTTGGTATTTGTGGTTACTCCATACACTGGGACAGAGCTTGAGACTAAGCAGACAGATTTTGAAGGCTGGAGGGTGGTTCTATATTTTGTTTCTTCCATCTATCAGTTTGTTTAGCCTCTGGAATGTGATCATTTGCAAACAATGCACAGCCTAGTACAAACTATTATAAATTTGTAAGCCACTAAACAACAGAAAGAATCCCTAACTCAAATTTTATATCACTGTAACTCTTTCCCCTCAAGGACAAACTGCATGCTTGACAGGTCTAGGCAAAGCTGTAGATATTTCAATCCTGTTAATATTGCAGTACTGAAAATATTTCAATGCAATTTGTGCTTGAGATAGTTATATCACAATAATATTCGGTACACTGCAGAATAACACTCAAGCATAAAAATGTTATGCTCGTAAGCAAAGGGAACCGTCTTTAGTTTAGGGTAAAAGGGCCAAACTACTATCTTAAATGTTCTTCAGTTTTTCTCCGTTGTAACTTGCTGATATGAGAGCCTGAGTGTTTCACAGTGGGTATTGGCTGGGATGGTTGCAAGAGAGCCTTGAAGGAAGCTTTCAGGACCTGTACAGCACAGTGTTTGCACAAACAGGAACACAGTTTACAAAGGGATCATGTGGATCTTCTTTACACCCACATGCCCATGGAACCTCAGAGCCACTGGAAGCCATCTCTCCTGCCAGAGCAGGAGTTCTGGGAGAGGAGGTGGTTGTGCGGCAGCATTGTGGCCTCTCGCATGACTTTGCTTTCTGGTCCAGTGCTAGAAAGCTGCTTTGAGTTGTGCACTGGCTGATAGAATTGCAGACTCCGTGAAAAGAGGCTGACTGTTGGAGTTTTTTAGAGTTAAAGAAACTTCTTCCATTGTGTTCTTGAAAAATTGAGATGTTGCAAAATGGAGCTGCCTTAAAGGTGATTTTTGAAGGTTTCATTCAATGTACTGAAAATTTCCATAATGTTGAAGTTGATTAAAATATGTCTTTTCATATTATTTTTCTTTTGAGTAGGATTTGAGTATGTGCTGGTAAATCTTATGTAAGAACCAGTAAATGAGCTGCACTTTTTTTACTTGTAATCTTGTGATGAACTCACAGTTTTCTAAAAGAGTATTTTTTTCTGGCCATGTGCTGCTTGTATTTTAAATCCTCTTGACAAGCAGAGCAACTGTTGTGCTACTTGTGCATATGTATAATTAACAAGCTGCTTGTATTGCCTCCTAATCTAGATTATCATCCTGAAGAAAAAAAAAAAAAGTTTTTCTTTTGCAGACAAGAATGAAAGGCAGAGATGTAACATAATACCAGCAGGGAGGAATAGCATTAACAATTAATAGCATTGTCAGGAGAAGGAGGCTTATATTCTTTATCACAAGTCTATTTTTTAAGTTGCACAATTTTTAAAACTCAGCCAATTTTCCCTTGTTTGCCTTTGACAGGCTCTCTGTTAGAATACTGAAAATGCACATTTGGTTTAGCGTGAAGGGAGCATTGTCCTTACTGAGTTTTGAAATCTTAGTTTCTTATTTGTAGGAAACTCTTTAAAATTTGCATCTTTAAGCCATTTTAATGAGTAAACCATAGCATTATTAAGCACATTAACTTACCAGTTTATTTACTGTTTTGTGCTAAGCTCTTGGAAAATTGATACCGAGATAGCTAGCTATAGTTCTAATGTCAGATGATATTGCTGGCTCTGTGGCAGCAGACTGTCTGGTCCTGTATCTTTTAGAAGATCACTGTAGAGAACTCTGCATGTATAATAGTTTATGCTACCTGTATTCCTCTGGAGATTTGTTTACAGTGAAGTAATGAATGAGGAAAACTAGTAGCCTTTAATGCAATCCACACTGTAGTGGCTATGTCAGGTAGGACTGAGAGGATGAACTTCTGAAGCAGAACAAATACGCTTTGTAGACTTCCATTTTATTCCTAGTAAATTGCTATACAAAATAGCAGTGTATTGGACCCCAAAAGTGCTTCAGTCACTTTTGTTAATAACAAAAATATCCAGCTAAAGAGGTCTGTTCTTTATGTTTTGTGCCTTACTGATAAATAGGAAATGTGATACTCCCAATATGAAATTAAGTACAACAGTATTCCAGAATTAGTATATGGATATTTCTCTGGATTACAGCCTTGAAACTTAATGGAAGGACCACTGTACAGAAAAAAATAGTAAACCAGTAAAGAATTCAAAGAGTCTGTACTGAAAAGATAGTACTTTCAGAAAGTTAATTCAAATTTTGAAACAGTCAAAATACACATAATAACTTCAGGAGATAACTGATAAGTGAGGGAGAAGAGAGGGATTGGTATTTGTAATGAAAAACTATGAACAGAAGACAAAAACAGACCTGTGGTTTGGAAAACCACATGGAAAATGCAGTGAGATTTTATTTGTAACCTTAAACTGGATGATGCCCAGACAAGGAAAACCTATGACTGATAACTCTTATGGATCAACTTAGCTCTAGAATCCTGTGTGTAGCCAGCCAGTCTCTCCAACTTTATATAACTAGCTAATATTTTAGAGTAAGACAAATCCTTGGGTTTTTCTGTGCAGAAACAAACCAATGGGTTAGAAAATGAAAGGAGGAAGAAGTACTATATAGTAGATACACTGTGCTTGCTTTAATGGGTAATGCCCATGCACTTGAGAGAGCTTCATCAAATGTTTTGGTTTGGTTGGTTTGTTTTGGTTTATGGCTGCTTCACACAGCTCAGAAAATAAAGTATGTGAATGTAGCAGGAGTCCTTGTGGCTTGCCTCAAGTAATGAAATGGAAATTCTAGATCTTTTATGGCACAGTTATCTAACTTCCTGCACTTCAGTTTTATTCATGCTCCGGAAACCCCCTAATGTAAAAAGCTGCAGGTCTTCCCACTGCTGAGCAGCTCAAGAGGCTATCAACAGCAGCCCACATTGGCACAGTACTGTGGCTGCTAATAATTGCTGTGTGTATGGACTCAGATCAACTTAAATGAACTATTGCTAGCCCATCTTTGCCACCTTGTGTCTTGGGAAGAACAACTGTGTTCTTCTCCACAGTTCACTAGAAATGAAGAGTATTGTTCAGCTTACTGGAAGAAAGCAGAGAGTTTTGAGCTGTGCTTCCAAGCAGGTGCATCTGTACCTCTAAAGACAAGAACAAAAGCCAAGAATACCGGTGCAACTTTCCTCCAAATCCATACTGCAGCATGTCTTTCTGGTGTGCCTTTGTAGTACTTTTCTCTCCCCAAGGTGCCTTTGAAGATATAAGCCAGTGTTTTCGAAACACTAGATATATGCAATCAGTAGGAACTAAGCCCTCTGAACTCACACTTGTCATAGTCCTTATCTATTTTTGAGATAGAGAAACTAACAACACTGAAGGGATAGCTGTCTAATGAAAAACCCCAGGGGGTTTGTATGGACCTCCTTAGGAAGAGGCTTGCAATATGTTCTTATTTTTAACTGCCCTCAACTTTGATCTGTAGTAACAATATATTCTTTTTAATATTAAAAACAAACAAAAGCAAAACCTCCAAATCTTCTTCTAGATAACATAATTTATTTTGCCTGTTAAAAGGAGAATTATAGTTCTTACCAAAACTAACAAGGTTCATCTTCAGGACCTGAGATGAGAAATACTTTAAAAATACTTGAACCATTCTTCAGTTCCATGGCTAGGCAAAACAAAACCTCTAGAGGCTTACAAATTGGTCAATACAGTGTCTGATGTTTAGTTCCTAGAGTCCATATACATTTTACAGTAATTAAGTCCTTGACATAGGTAATCCAGAAATCTTCCTGTTAAGCAAGGACCTACTTAAAGAAGTATCCCAGCATGCATGTCTGAACAGAGAAATAGTCTGAATTCTTCCCCATTCATTCAAACAGGAGAGTCAAGACTGCAGCTGCAAAGTGAGTTTACAAACCACAAGTTTAGGGTGAACTCCTGTTTTTTCCCTCCCCACGCCTTTCGTTTCTTCCTACTTTTTTTGAATTGAGGATTATTAATTACTCTCCTTTTAAAATGAAGCCAAATTAGGCAGCAGCAAAAGTGGTCCTTGCTCATATTCTGCGTTCTATCCAAACGTACACCTCCTATGGCTTGGAGACTGCCCAAACCAGCAGGCTGGGTGCGGGAACATTGTGCTTCTCTGCCACTATGGAGAAGCAATCCAGGACTGGTAGGGCTGGGTTGAAAGCACAAAGGGAATGTGGTATTTTCCATTTCTTTTTGGTTGGTTGGTGGGTTTGGTTTTTTTCCTTTCTTTGTTTTTTTTCAGACCATGACTAGGATGCTCTTTGGAAGAGATGTGAGTGAACAGTCTTGGGTACAGATTTCAGCTCTCAGTGTTTATGTCAGTAATGAGAAACATGAAGTGCTTAAACACTCATGGAAAGCAGAGGGAGAAACCTGCAATTACTCTTCTCTGTGAATATGCCACATCTGTCAGATGTTTGGCTAAAATAACATGTTTTACAAAGCCCCTTTCTAATAATCTGAGATTAAAATGTATTTCTGTGTCATTAGCATTTAAAGGACAGGACATACTCCATCACCTAAAAACCCAACCTATTCAGCTGCAGCCCAGTCCTTAGCATAACTACTGAGAGACAGAACCAATTAGTGATGTACTATTCCTTCTAATTAATTTTTTCCAGCATCTTAAAGTACTCCCACTTATTCTTTAAGCAACTATGAATGAGGAATCGCAGGAAGGATATACCAGTAGGTAAGAATCCATTAATTCAGCCAAACTTTGAGGCTGTTTTGAGAAGCAGCCTGTTATTTCTGTAGTAAAAGAAGGCAACAAACTACCTTGTTGGAAAGATTGCATAGACTAATGTGTAACCTGAGGTAAACTTGTGCTATAGATTTTACACTTCAGCTGTGAAATGACAAGAAACCAGTTGGATGTTGGATTTATCTATGAATGCAAGACATTCCTCAGGTTTCTGGAAGTGGCATGGCTCAGCCTGCAGCTAGCTATGTACCAGTGAAGTCTAAGCCTACACAGTTGATGATCCAGAATGAAGGCAAGCATGAGGCTATCCTGCTTTTAGAGGAAGGCTGGTTTTGGTGACAGCCTTGAGAATGAAACACAGGTCATCAGTGTAAGGTACTGCCTGCTGTGGACAGTCTCTCCAAGAGACCATGTTGCTTTCCTCTGAAGTTGCTCTTAAGAATATGCCTATGGGAAATTGCCAGGACTATGAAACAGTGGGTTAAAATACTGCTTTGCTCTTAGCTCTTGCATACTTCAGCATTAGGCTTTTAAGACCTGTCTTCTTTCAAAGGAAAACAGCTGTTTCTTGGTGTTCATAAATAATACAGACAGTGTCTGGTGGGTTCCAAAAAATAGTTTCCTCAACCATGTTACAGACTTATTTCAGACCATTAGTATAGGCAGTCTTTAATAGTCTGTCAGTTATCAAGGTATGAAAGTTCAAAATCTCCTGTGCAGTGACTTCTAAATATCACAACTCCTGGCAACACTGACATCCTAAACTGGCATTCTAAGACATGAATTTTTCATTAGTGTGGTTGCATGCTGCTGGAATACACACTCCTGAGAAGTGTTTGTGTTCACCAGTGCAGGCAGCAGTGGGAGACATAAGGCATACATATGAAGACATGCACGTGTGGATGTGCAGTGGTCCCACCACCAGTGTGGGCAAATAGAAGTATAATTATAATTTTTTTCCTGTTGTGTAAGAATTATTGTACAAACATTCTTCCTTGAAATTCCAGTCATACTTGAGCAAGTGCTGAGCCAGTGGAGTTTTGACTTGGGCTGCATGAACAGGATGTGTCTTTTAGTAAGTGCATCTACAAATATGACAGATACTTTCACCAGACAGAAATACAGATGTTTGTCAAGCTGAGTAGTTTTGTCATAATTAAATGTATACCTCCTTAATCAGGAGAATCAGCTAATTCCATGTGTAATGTTTTGATATTTCTTTAAAACTTTTTTTTTTGTCTTTGGAGTAATGTGCCTGCTCTTAGAACTAATTATCTCAGCAATGTGTGTTTATGCAGTGATGCTTTTGAAAAAGAGGTAGAAATGAAAGCCAATCCGGAAAATGTCCCTTTAGAGCTGTAGTGAGCATACTCTTAATTTAAGAATATAAGAATTCTCTTGTGCTATGTAGCAATTTACTGCTAAATCCATGCAGCTATTTGAAGCTATATCTGTATGTTTTAATTTCCATTATATTAAACCATGATTTTAGTGCATTAGGTGCTAATTCACAGCACAATCCTGTAATTTCTTAAGAAAAAAATAACCTTTTGTCATGTGAGTATGAATTACATGATCCAGTATATTATCTTATTGGTTAATTAATCTCTGATTAATCCAAGGAAGAATTAGACCTCTAAAGTAGAGAGGTGGTAAGATACTCACAGAGATGCCAAAAAAGCTTGCATATCTAATTCCTCTGGTAAATTTTTCATGAGGAAGGAATTTCTTCTAATGTTCCATGATGATATTAAGTAGTAGAGTTGTAAGGAATGGTATACAGAACACCCACACGAAATGAAGAACTTGGAATTGTGAACACCTAGGTCTGTTTAGAAAAAAATGAAAATTTTTATTTTTGAAGAAAGGTTATTTTGTGGGGTTTTTTTTAATCTGAAATATGACTACAGAGCACTGATGGTTAGGCAAAGAAAGGCAGTATAGCATAATATGGATGATGCCTAGGGGTATAAATTGCTATAGATAAGTCCCTCTCCACAGAACTGGATTTTGCTTTCCCCCCTCCCCGATTTCTGACTCAGAACAGACTCAAGATGTTGGTGCTTAATTCTAGGCACATGAATGTTTCATGTCCTGTGCAGATGAGCATGTTCCCTAGGACAGTAGATGAGTACTATTTCATCTTGTCAATAAACTGCTTAGACACAGTGATAGGTTTTTCATTGACATGTTTTTATTACAGTGACATCTTGAGAAGTTTACACTTGATTGTATTATCAATCTATCTCTGTAAGAGTGACCTTCTGACATCTGACTATAGCAGTCAGCTCGGATACTGGAATTTGAAACAACTTCCAGTTGTGGAAGGGTGGAACAACTTTGGCAGAAATTACCATGCAGTCCTTTCTGCAACTTGATTTGTGAACCTTGTTTGATAATTTTAGAAACAATTTCCTTGTAGTTCCTGCCCTAGAAAAATATATTTAATGCTGTATTTAGTATTTGCTTTCTTTTCATGTTTGAATTCTGGGCGAAAGTGAACTGGGAGAAAATCTCTTCCTTTATTGGAAGAGATTAATAAACAAGAACAGAGGAGAAACTAAGGGCAAGGTTACCCAGACCTTTTTTGTTTCTATAACAATATGTGGGGTTTGTTGTTTTTTTTCCTGAGGATCATCCCACTGGCTTCCGAGTTTTTATTTCTCTAAGAAAGGAGTATTAAAATGTCACACAGAGTGCACAGCAGAAACATGGCTTTGGTAGAGTGGCAACATATAGGTGCATCTATTCATTTTGAAGTACCACATACAGTAAAAGGGATGGCATAAATGAAATAATGATGAATTAAGACAGCTTTAGGGTTTGTCACCTGGTTTAACACTAGGGTGAGGGAGGAAGGAATAAATGTGTCATCTTGTTTGAATTTGGCTTTAGATATTTGAATTGTTAAGGAAGATGGTGGCAAAGGAAAGTTTCAGTCTGTAATTTGGGTGCTCACTGAGTCTGAATATCAAATCTCAATAGGAAGCAAAAGTTAACGCAAAGAACAAAGTCTATTGTCAAATTTTAGGAGGAGCTTGACCCTTCTTTTGAAGTTTTTTTTATTAGTTTTCTTTGCAGAGGAAGGTATGGAGGAAGTAAGGGAATCAACAAATAAGATATGGTTTAAAATTCAGCATCTTAGTGAAACTTTTCTTTAAAGCTGAGTAATACTGCACAGGGGAACTTTCATAACAATTGGTACCAGTCTCTTCAATAAGAGTGGGTCTTTCTTTCCTCATTAATGCTTATGTCTGCTAGATTGTTGCTTAGCCACGTAACATTGCATTCTGCTCACTCCACTTACAAGAATTATTGAGGAATGTAACACTTTCTTACTGCCTAAAAAATGAGCATCTGTGCTACAACAGAAATGGAGGGTCTCAAATAGCATGCATGACTATAACCCAATGATGGTATGAGCTTGTCAAGATAAATATTCTGTTGAAATGGACTGTTTGAGAGAAAGTATTTAAAATGGAAACCTAATACTGTTTGTAGAATTCCTGTGGCTTTTAGCAGAACCATCACAGTACTTTTTGAAACTAGCAAGCAATGAATTGTTTTTTTTTCTGTTGCTGGGTCTTAATCAGTGTTACCTGTGTCTACAAGTGCTGCTTTCTTTTTTTTCTGAAAACCACAGCAGTCTGCAGACATAGACATAGGTGCAACTTAAATTTTATATAAAAGTTACATTTAGACTGACTGAATAAAATAGGTGATATATATTTTCGGTAAGTATTCTATTGCTATCTAATAGGTTTTTCAATGTTTTTGAGGCATGTCAAAATTCTCCACAAATTATAAGTTGATGAAATGAGACTTTTCCTGGTGTTACTAATGCACAGCTCTACCTACATGTCCATACAGACAGACTCCCTTTTTTATCCTTTGATTTGTCAGTAAGTCCTACCCTTTCCCTAATTATGAGGTGGTTTTATAGGCTATTGGATGACATTCAGTATGTTATTGTCAAGGGCACTTTGGCAAGCTTTGACATTATTTTCCTGGGATGAACAGGAAGGCAGAACGATAAGCCAACCTTGTTGGAAGTGTATGTTAGTTGCAAAGCAAAAAGCCTTGAACCTTATGATTGTAAAGATTACTTTGTCAGGTCATATTTTTCCTCTTGGAAGTCTATTCCTGTTATCAGTTTGGAAAGATAAAATGCAAGTTGTTTCTATGCATAACCTCTCTCTAACCATTCTTATCATTGTTCATAGTAGCTGAAAGGACAAAAATGTAGACCTATAAAAAATACTTAACATTAACTGCACAGATTACATATATAAACAGCCTATATATGTAATCATCCATAAGTAAACTTGCACAAGTAAATACAGATAAGCCAACCCTTTCATACTTCTCTGGTAGGAGGTTTGTTAGAATAAATAAACTATATACTGAGAAAGAAGTTCTTTTTTGGTCTTCTGGCTGCTTTTTTTTTTTTCCATGGCACAGTTATGTGCTCCTTTCTTATACAGGTTATCTTGTCACTTGGGGGGAAAAAGATAAGCAGGTATGTTTGAGATGTTTAAGAACAGTGTAAGGTATCTGTGAGTTCAGATGGGTTTCCCTGCACTGGATGCCATTAGCTTCTGTAAAATACAACCCCAGACTCTTGGCTGTGGGGGTGTCTAGATGTTGATGAGGTGCTAGAAAAAAAAAATCTAAGCTTGAGCTATGCTTTGTGTTACATTGGTGCGAGGGAAGAATAGACTTGGGATTCTCCAGGTTCAGGATCAGCACTGACAGCAGACTACTGCTACTGCCCTTGCTTTCAAATCTCCATCATTGCAATTCTTGTCTTGGTGTTATTCCTACTTTCAAGTAAGCTAGGCCTGTTTTTGCTGTGCTGTTGCTTAATTGCTGGCCTGGAGTTGTCAGGACTATAAGGACTAAGAAGCTTCCCTATTGGTATTGCACTAGCTGGGAGGTACTCTTGCATAGATGGATCTCCAACAACTACAGTTTGTACCTGTTTTGTTGCTCTGTGAAGGTGGAATATGTGCAGGCCTGCTTGGTGTGAGTTATATGGGCTGAAAAGGCCTGCATATGCTACTAAATGCTATTGTGGTGTAATCTCCCTGACTTGGAAAATACTTTAACTAGAAGCTCTAAAATGCATCTAACAAAGCTTAGGCACTAATAGCAAAAATTCCATCCCTGACTCTAAGCAGCCTCACCTTCCTTTTTCTGGTACATTAGCTTTATGCTTTCAAAACATCAAGGTGGTTTTTAGTTGTTGAAGTTTTTATTATTTTATTCTAGTACAACTGTTCAGCATTGGTGAAATGTTTCCAACTTCTATTGCTGAAACAGTGAGATCACTTTGAAAAAAGCTTCAAAAATAAACATCTGTCATTCAGTTTATAAAAGGTACAAATCAATGGGAAGTCTCTCTTCCTGATCCTTTTCATCTGGAAATTGTTATCATTAGTTTCTCAGGACAAAGATTTCATTCAATTTTTAACTTCAGATGTGTTAATTGGTCCTCAGTTTGCAGGGGCTGTAATGGCCCTGTGTTATTAAGATATAGTATTATCTTAGAAATAGTAATTGATGATTTATAATCAGAAAGATCTTCTCACAAGCTAATGGTAGGTATTTTTTGAACATAGGTTGGAATAAATTATTAAATCAGTTTGCTTATGTATTTTTTTTAAGGGGAAATTATGGGTGTTTTATTTTGAGGAATTCTGAAGTTAGATTTCAGCCTGGAGTCAGTTCTTAGAGCTGTAATAAATCCTCCACAAAAATGGCCTGTTCCAGTGGAGGTGACAAACAAAACAGAGGAGTGGACACAATTATAAAAATTGAAGAAATACCTAAAGAATTGTACCAAGTGACAACTTTTCAGAAAAAGATTGCTGGGCAAATATCCAAATGTTTAAATCCACCAAATAAGGAGCAATTAGAAAGGGCCATGGTAGACTGTGTCCTATTACTGAACTCTGCCCTTTAAAAAAAGTAAAAAGCTTCCAAATTGATTTTTAAGAGCCACCTGTTGACAGAAGGCAGTGCTCCTGCCAGCTCGCTGTCTGCACACTGTGATGAGGGACACATGGAAAGAGCATCTGGTCAAGGTGGGTTTCTTTGCCTGTTCAGGGGTTCTGTGACAGTGACTGTGAGCCATTGCCCTCAGGTCTAGGGAAGAGAGAAACTGCTGCTGGGAAATACATTGCCCTGGACTAGGTGTTATGAAAATTTTGTGCCGTTTGCTGTGATGTTTAAACATAATCTAGGGAAGAGCAAGTATGGGCAATGACTGGTGGAGTGTGAAATAATGATACCAGGCAAAAGGGAAGTTCTGGCTTCTGTGTTAAGGTAGAGTGTCAACAAATGCAGCAGACACTGCATGATCAAAGTTCAGTAATTATCAAGGTAATAGTATTGGATATACAGCATAGGCCCAGATTTTGCAGGTTGGTAGCAGATAATTAAGATTTCTTTGTATGAAGTTCCTTAAAGGTTATTTTGGTTGGTTATTGCTGGACCTGCACTCTATGGGAAGAGGGTTCCTGGTTGTGAAAACCCTCTAGTGATCTGAAGGTTTGTGTTGAATTTGTTGCTTTATGCAGACACTGTATCATTTTGGGCCTTGTTTCCATATGTGATTCTGATCCCATCTTTAAAAGGAGGACAGAATTAGTTCCCTGGCAGATGGCCTTCCAACAGTCTCTTAATGTACAAGTACTAAATCAGAAGTGGGAGAGAAAGGTTGCAAGAGAATGCAAAATCAAATATGTTAGCCTTGCCCTAGTGCATGCATGCCAGTGCAAGATGCCTTGTCTTGTGTATCCACACCCATTCTTTTTGGACCAGTTTGGTCCTGTTGTAGTTTGCATCCCTGTTTTATCCTGCCTTAGTTTGACCCATAGGTCTTGCTGGTGAATGCAACCCTTGCCATGTAAGACTGCTTTTGCAGAACCTATAACTTGAGCTAGGTCAAGCTTTGATTCCTCAAAGTTACACAAATGCCAGGCTTGAACTGTAAAAGTATTTTTCTTTTTGAACTGTGTGCAAATCAAAATAATGAACGCTTCCACCATTTTACTTGTTCTGAAAATCTCATTGTTAGTTTTTTTTAAAAATCCCTACTAGATGCTCATAAGAGAAACAGCCACAGGATCATTTCTTGGCTGTACAAGAAGTGAATTATGATAAAATGCTTTATCACGGCAGAGAGCAGAATGCTGATAAACAGTGCTGTTTTTTCCTGTGTTTGTCTCTGCGTTTGGGTTTCCATCCCATCTCCCACCCTGTCCAAAGAGAGCATGGACAAGGAACTGTTGTTATTGTAAACAAAACTAGATCTCGTGTGACAGTGTGACACAGCATTTCCCCAACCTGTCTCCTGCTTGTTTATACAGATGCCTATAGAGGAATGTGGGTATTTTAAGTAATGTGTCAGACCTGATAAACCAGAAGTTAAGGGGTCACATTCTAGAAGTGGAGCTCCCCATTAACACTGTAGCATTTTAAAGACCATTATTTTCCATTACACATAGATGACCAGTGGTGAAAAGACAGACTTAAATATCCTTTGAATGCATGTGTATCTAGCTGTGAGACAGGAAGAATTTCACATACTAGAGTTATGTGTGGGTTTTTTCAGTCACACTTTTTTATCTTATTATCTACATCTGCATCTTGTATCAGTGTGTCTTGCTGATTTGTGGATAGGATTTTATAAACGAAAATAAATTTGGGAAGATAATAAATGTAGATACTGTTACGATAACCAAAGCTTGTAGTTTCAATCTTCTCTGATGCATGGATCCCAAAGTTTGCCTTGGCTCTTGGCTGTAGAGAGGTCATCAGGGACAGCAGTGTGAGAGTTGGAGCTTGTCTAAACAGATGCGTTTCATCAACAAACATGCTTTTCATCTCCTTTTGAAAACACTTTTTTGGTAACAGTATCAACATCCTTGCTAATGACAGGAAGTCATGGTGTTTACTCTTGTTAATGTAGCATAGTGAGGGGGTATGTTGTTTGTTTTTTGGGGTTTTTTTTACTATGTATCAAAAGCATGGTTTAAGGGCATTTCTAGAACTTGACTTATCCAAGTTGGGCAGTGTAACTATACCTGTTTTTTTGAAGGCTTACATCCTTTATTTATAAGAAAATAAGGTGTTGATTGTTTTTTCTTGCATGTGTCTTCTGTTTCTTACTATTTTTATAAAAATGTTATAATATATACTTTATGGACATTCAGTTCCTGCAAGTTTTCCAGACTGAGCAGAGGGGCTGTTCAGGGTTATGTCCAGTCACTTCTGCCTGCTAACAGTGACTGAATCAGATTTCTTCTTGCTGACTGTTCTTGAAAGACTTCATCTTAAAACCTCCCTCTGTGTTTTCAAGGTGCGATTTTCAGCTTTTGACCTAGTTTTTCTGGGTACATGAAATACAGAAAGAAATGGATGATAGTTAGATAAAGAGTATAGACTTAAAACTTGGGCTTTAATCATGAAAATAGCATAGCTGACTCTGTACATGGGTGAGTGAAATATGATCATGTTTGAGATGTGAAAATTAGTCGTGAAATTTTCAAGTGTGTTTACTAGTTCTAAAATGTTTATGTATTTTGGCTGGGATTTTCACTTCTAGTGAATGTCTGATGAGGTGGGAAGTTTCTCAATGGGTGAATAAATAAAAAAGAAAAAACTTGTATGACTAGTAAACAGAAAAAACAGAAAACCTGAAGGAGAACCTGGAATGGCACTGTCCCAAGTTTGGGTATAAGAGGCAGGTTAGTAGGGCAAAATTTCTGAAGAGGTCTTGTCCTCATGGATTTTTTTTCTGTGGATTTTTTACATGTGGAAAACATAGTACTTTTTTTTTTTCAGTTATTATGACTAAAGGACTTCCAGTGTAACTGAAGAAATTTTGTTCTTCCTGTCTAGCTGATTTTCCCATTTTCACTTGAATGTACATTGTCAAGTGGATTCACATTGATACAGCCATTCAGGAATCTGAGCATGAAAGGTTTATGTTTAAATTTGTTCAGATTGGGGAGACTTTTACTGTGAATGGATATGTAGTTTTTATTCTGCCTAGCTGCAGCTGATCTGGAGGCAAGCATTAAAGCTGCTTTCAGTTTTCATGAGGATGGCTTCAGCTTTGTGCTTAGGTTTTGATTTCTAAAATTATTTTTTTTTTTAATTATCATTAATGTTCTTTTGGACAGCCAAAGTCTCTCTGAAAAGCTTGCTCTGTGTGGAATGTGTAGTTTCCCTGCTGAAATGAAAACTCAGAGGGGGTAACTGGATACTCCCTGCCGTCAGTGCATTGCCAGCATGAAGAAAAAACAAACATGCTTACTGAGAACAATGAACATTCCTTGAAACCCTAGGAGACAGATTTTTTTTTTGTCTCTCTTTTAAATTTTATTTATTTTTCCTATTTTTAAGAAAAAAGAAGATCCTGTTGAGGTCTACAGGTCCAGGTGGCAGGGCTCAGAGGCTTCTCACCCTTGTCATTTGGCTAGTGCCTTACTCAGGGCATAAGGGCTGTAAATGGTTGACATCTACATTTTGCAGTTCAAAATGTGTTCTCCTACAAGATATTCCACACACACCCCACTCCTTCCCCCCCTTTTTTAACTTCTGTTTGACCTTCTCCCTACAATTCTCATTTTCCTTAATGTTTTTGTGCTGCTTCAGGCGTCCAAGCACACTTTCTTTAATAGTAACCCAGAAACGCATCAGAACTTTTGATAGACTTGAAGTTGTCTGTAAGGAGTCTTTGGAGCATAAGTCCCAAGATACCTGTTGGCTTGTTAGGCTGTGCCTGGCTTCAGGGTCCACTGTATGGGAGCCACTCTGTGCTTGACATCCTGAACTGAAATCTTTCCTTGGGTACTGTAGTAAATTCTTGGTGTTCAGAGGATACACAAGCAGGCTAGAGGGCAAGTTATAGGTTTAGAACTAGATATATCAGGATGTGGAAGTTTGCTCTGTCTTTAATTATGTGGTTTCATTAAGATAAGTTCTCTAAATAAAGTTTCTTGACAGGTATTAATAATGAGCAGTTTAGAATGGGATATAAGACTATGCATTTTTTGACATCCTTTTTGGCTTAGATTTACAGGACTGAAGATTTTTAAGAACACTTATGCAAAACTTACATAAAGAGAGCTTTTGTGTACCTGCAATGAGATTGCTGTGGTATATGTGATCATACTAATATACTTTCATCAAGAGGTATTGCTTTGTTTTTTTAAATTAGGTTATTTGACTTACACTTTCGTTACTAGAGTGTTCTTAAAACCTGTACTGTGAGCTTAAGAACTCAAAGTTAGGTTTCGTCTGGATTTATCATATTGGTGATTGACTTTGCCTCAGAAGAGAGCAGTTCTTTATGAAGTTTTCTGCAGTTGGGGCAATTACAAGGAATTATTCTTTCTAGGTTCACTGGCATTTGATAATGTGGGACTTGGAGATACTCTAGTCAATGCAAAATATAATGAAGACATAAATGAAAATGTTTACTTTGAACATCAAGTGTCAAATCTACAAGAAGTGAGATATGGATTGTGAGTAGGTAAGGGAGGAATAAAATTAAATGAGTAGATAATGAGCCCAAGCAACTCGGAAGCCAGAGACTGTGTTGATAGCAAAGGAAATGGGAAGAAACTGAGAAAGCCAAGGGCCTGGTTTGCAAGGTGTTCAACACCTACAGCTCTATTTAGAGTCATAAAATCATTTAGGTTGAAAAAGACCTTTAAGATCATTGAATCCAACCATAAACTTAACTCTGCCAACTCCATCACTAAACTGTGTAAGTACCACATCTACATGTCTTTACAATGTTTCAAGGGATAGTTACTCTACCATTTCCCTCAGCAGCCTGTTCCAATGCTTGATAATCCTCTTGATGATGAAATTTTTCCCTAATATCTAATCTAAACCTCCCTGGCATAACTTGAAGCCATTTCCTCTTATTACTTGGAAGAGGAGACAGAGCCCCACTTCACTACAACCTCCTTTCAGGTAGTTGTTGAGAGCAATAAGGTCCCACCTGAGTCTTCTTTTCTTGATGCTAAACAACCCCAGCTCCCTCAGCCACTTTTCATAACTCTTGTGCTCTGAATATTTCACCAGCTTTGTTGCCTTTGTCTGGACATGCTCCAGTAACTCAATAACCTTTTTGTAGTGAGGGGCCCAAAACTGAACACAGGATTCAAGGTGTGGCCTCACCAGTGCTGAGTACAGGGGGATAGTCACTTCCCTGGTCCTGCTGGCCTCACTATTTCTGCTAGAACCCACGATGCTGTTGACCTTTACTGAAGAGTACGTGTCCAAGCCATGAGCAGACAGTTCTCCAGGAGAGTGCTGTGGGAAATGGTGTCCAACACTTCAGTGAAGTCTAAGTAGACAACATCCACAGACTTTTCCTCATCCTCTAAGCAGGTCACCTTGTCATAGAAGATCAGGTTAGTCAAGCAGACCTGCCTTTCATAAACCCATGGTGACTGGGCCTGATCCTCTGGTTATCCTGTACATGTGGCATGATAGTAATCAAGATGATCTGCTCCATAACCTTCCCCAGTACCAAGGTCAGACTGATAGGCCTGTAGTTGCCTGGATCCTCCTTCCAGCCTTTCTTGTTGATGGGCATTACATTTGCTAACTTCCAGGCAACTGGGACCTGGACTGCTGGTAAATGGTTGAAATTGTCTTGGTGAGCATTTCCTCCAGCTCCCTCAGTATCTTTGGGTGGATCTCATCCAGCCCTGTAGACTTGTATGTATCTAAGTAGTATAGTAGATCACTGACCATTTCCTCTTGGATTATGGGGGCTTCATCCAGCTGAGAGAAAAATTGGTCTTATGAGGCAAAGGTGGCATTCAGTACCTCAGCCTTTTCCTCAGCCTTTGTCACTATGTTTCTCCCTATATCCAATAAAGATGAAATTCTCCTTAGGTCTCCTTTTGTTAGTGTATTTATAGAAAATTTACTTACTGTCTTTTCTGGTAGTAGCCAGTGGGGTTTGGGCCCTTGTAATTTTCTCTCTGCATAACCTCATGTCATCCTTGTAGTCCTGATTTGAAATCAGTTGAAACTGTTGGTACTTTCTAGTTTGGCTGATCAAGCTTTTGAGATTTGTTTTAAATTTTTGAGAATGGATAACTTGTAATACCTTTTTTTTCCCCCTGGACTGAGTGGGAATTGGCAAAAAATTGACTCTGTCTTGTGTGTGTTTTGCCACACATTACGAATAGTTGTGTAAAAATTCAATGCATGTGTGAGGTGGCTGCGGCACCAAAATAATCTTTCCAGTGAATTTCCTCTAGTACTCATGTGTTTTTCAGCAGCATAATGCATTAGTTTTCTTCCTTGCATCTTAGACCATCCTGTCTTCTAGCCAGAGCTACTGGTTAACTGTATGCAACACAAATCAAGATCACAGATGCTTACGACTCCCAAATTTTCATCCAACTTTCTACTGTTCTCAGGAGCTTTTTTCCCATCCGTTCCACAACTATTCTAGTTGTCTATATCATTACTCTTTCTTTATAGCATTTTTGAATGTATCTTTTTAAATTACTTTAAGCAATTATTGTATTAATTATTTTATGCAAATTCTGAAAGTTAGTTAACTTGTTTTCAAGGTGGTACTATGCAACCCTAATAATTTACCATTTTAAATACTTTTTCTTCAGATTGAAGATGGGAGCAAAGCTGCAGCTGTGGACAAGTTACTGGCTGGGGATGAAATTGTTGGCATCAATGATGTGGGCCTCTCTGGCTTCCGACAAGAAGCAATCTGTCTGGTGAAAGGCTCACACAAGACACTGAAGCTTGTAGTAAAAAGGTAAGCTTGTGTGGTTCAGTTGGAAAACTAAACATGTTCTAGGCTATAAGCTATTGGGCAAGTAAATTTGCCAGGATTTGGCAAGATAATGACTCTCATTCAGTATTATTAACGTGCATGTTGTGCGGTGTTACCTCCTCCTTGAACACAGAGCCTTTATGGAAGATGTGGGGAGAAGTAGCCTATTGATCAGAGCAAAAGCTAAGGCAATATATTCTGTGAATGCTGATGTGATGTGATGAGTCAGAACTCTGTTCCTTTCTGTCCCCTTGAAGTGCAGGGCCCAAAACAGGCTGTCTAGCCAGCCCTGCTTCCAAGCCTTTGTGTGCTGGCATGGGCAATGCTTTTTAGTGCATTTGCTGGGCAGCCCAGTTGGGCTGTGAGGAGTGTGTTACATGGGAAGCTTTTGGAAAAGCCATTTCTCCACTTTGTGGGAATATTTGAGATCTCACACATTTCTTATGTGGTTTGAGTTTGTTAGCAGCAGTTGAATCAGCTGTTTCTGTTACAGGAAAGGAGAACTTCAGGGCTGAAGAGTTTTATAGATATTGAAGAATCTGCCAAAACATCAAGTCTTAATTACTATGAAAAGCTTCAGACCAAGTGGGAAGATCCCTCCTTTCTTGCTTTTTGGTTTTATGACACGTATCTGTGAATTTTAATGCATCTGTGGTAATGGCAGAATTCGATGCTGAAATACTCTCATAAGAGATACAGCTATCTCATTCTTGTCATTCATAAGTACTTCACACATGTGATTTTTGGAGAACTTTCATACAGCTAATCAAGCACTTATTTGCTGCTGGGGATTTGTGGCCATTCTCTGCAGGCAACAGCCCCATTGATATGCACGCCTGCGTGCAGTTCGGTGCAAAGCTGAAGGATTTTCATCAGTCCTTTCTCATCCCTTCTCTTTTTCCTTCCATAGCACATGTGTGATGGGCAAAAGCAACCTAGCTGTTGTAGCCAAGAGGCTGAAATAGTGGCTGTTGTTAGGGAAAACATTTTTAAGTAAGACTTCCAGAGCTCCCAAAGGAGGCAAGAGCCTTTTGGGTCATTTACAAGCCTGCTTAATATTAGATAAAATTTCATAAAACTTACTGAATGAAATCAACTAGGGTTTTTGTCTGTGGTTTTTCAACTTTGCTCCTTCTCTTGGAAAGTTGCCTTAGGACATCAGTCCTCTGACGATCAGAAACCTTTTAACATCCAGTCTCCTTTTATTCATGGCCAGCTAGTTCTCATGCGCTGCTGTCTGTGTGCTGAAATAGCTTTTCTTTTCCTGTTGGAAGTTCAAATGATGCAGGTTTTTATAAAAGCCTTGTTACATGCTTGCTTTCAGAAGTTATGGTTTGAACAACAGTATTGTTTTGTTTTGTTTGCCCTAAATCTTAGGCTGAATTTTCATGAGTGTTTTAAACAGTCCTGTCGTTAAGCAAACTAGTTGTTCAGCCTTTGTGTGAGCACTCCTGCAGGTCTGGATTGAATTGGATCAGGGAACTGATCTGACTGCAAAATTACTTGGGGAAGTAGGTTTTCAACTGGATAGGACCACCACTTTTCAGAGGCAGTCTGCACTTCTAATTACAGCAATCTTGAAATGTCTGCCTTAGCATTTTTAGACTATTTCAGTCTTTTTTAGATCCATCCTTACTGTTCTCTGGAGAAACTGGAGATAGTCACAGAATGACAGGATGGTTAAGGCTGGAAGGGACCGCCAGAGGTCATCTAGCGCAACCTCCATGCTCTAGCAGGGTCCCTTAGAGCATATTATTCAGGATTGTGTCCCACAATTCACTTTTATTCAGTTGCATATAAGATGAAGTATTGATCTGTAGGTCATCTTAGGGCAAACAGGCAAAAAGATGTCCTATGCGTAGCACTGTGATGCTTCTCTGTGGCATTATTTTAACATTTTATTCCCAGTGTGACAATACAAAGCATGAAATAGACACATGGTTTGAAGTCCAACAACCCAGTCCTGAAGGTTAAAAGAATCTTTGTTTAATTATGTTTAGCCTTGCTCTCTGTGACACTTAGCTTGGGAAGCCAAGATGCAGATTTTGTGTTGAAAACTCCTTTCCCTAGGTTGGTTTGTGGTATCTAGTTCTACACTGTGATCCAGGATCGAAAAGCAAACTTTAAAACTATCCTGATGTGGGAAAGTTACTTTTTAGCAAAACTATTCTGGAAAGTAGAGAGAGCTTCATTCATCTTAATGGCAGAAGAATTAATCCAGAAAAAACAGAGTTTATTTGTAACTGCTGAGAAGCATGTCCATGTGAAATTCCTCCATACATGCCACTCTTTCATGCAGTAATGCCACATCCTGATCTTATTTTCAATTTAGAAGTCTAAGGTACCTACAGACAAGACCAAGTGAAAAAATTTTGACGTAGTGAAGTAATGTGTTTAATTAACTTGAGACTGGCAATTGAGTAATTAACTTGAGATTGGCAAATGTTTCTCAGGGTTTCAGCAGTGGTAGCTGACTTCCACAAAATTATTTTTACCCACTATATTTGAATAACATTGTCCTCTGAGTAAAAGTGCCTGCAGTACCAAATACTCAGCATAAATGTGCTAGCTATCAGTATACATGCTTTCCTATATTTTTTTGAAATACTGTGTAGTTGTGGTCTAAACCAAATAAGGACTGCACAACTGGCTCAACAGCAAACATGGTATTTAAGGAGCTTACCTACTTGATGGTTGAACAAGTGCGGTATACTTCTGGTCTTGGATTTAAAGAGGATTCGGGAGGCTTCATGGCATTTTCTCAAGTGGATTTGTCAAAACAACACATCTTAATTATGTACTAGTTTGTCAGTGTAGTGCCAAGTCATTTCCTGAGTAGATTTTTAGGAAAATGGAAAGGAAGCTGTGCTTAGGACATTTCTAAGAGGAATTATATGTGATTTTTTCTTGGTTTGGTAAAGATGTATGTCTGTATAGACACATGTAAAATTGTTACTTTGGGTAACACCTTCCAACTTGAAAAGGTTATAAAAAGTTTTAAAAATAATTTCTTAATGCAACCCTTAACTGTGGAAATATAACCACTTAAAAGAAGGGCAGGAATGCAAGGCTGTTGCAGCTTTAGTTACTGAATAACTGAACAAATTTGCATCTTATCTCTTACACAAGAAACCCATTATTTTATGGCCATTGCTGCTGAATCTGCATAATACTGGATCACCTGGAAAAACAAAGCCTGGCACAGAGACACAGCTACCACACTGCTGAGTTATACAGCTCTTATGCTTTTAGTCCAGGTTCATGCTGAGTGCAGAGGAAGGACAGAGTGACAAAAGACAGGGTTTGGGGAAATGTCTGCTGAGTTGCAATCAAAGTCAGTTCTTTGGTCTGACTCACAGAACAGCATTGCCAGCAGGTGGGCAGCTAAATGAGGGGCAGCACATGATGGGGAAGAAAGCACTTCAGGGGATGGTAAAGTCCAAAAATCTGATCTGGCATAAGAGATGTCAGAGCAAAATAGCTTTCCCAAATGAACCTTGAAGCATCTTGGCTCATGGCACTTTGTGGAGGCTCAATAATTTGCATCATATGGCTCTAGAGTTTTAACCAGGAATGAGATGAACTAAGGCTGGGCCACCTCCTGAAATGCCCTGGGCCTGGAGAAACTCTCTATCCCCAGTCCCATTTTGGGGTCACCTTGGATGTGGCTGGGTAAATCACAGCTAGAATTGGTGTGGGAATGCACCACACCTGTGTAGAAACACTGGTATTTGGAATGTGGTTTCTTAGGAAACTCACTTAGCTTGGGACAGCTATTGAGTGGCAAGTGTGGTTAAGCGGCTAGGAGGCAAAACACAGCCATTGTTTCTGGCCACAAGCAACACGAGGGTTTCCACATCCATATCCTTGGAGGACCAAGCAAGTTCCTTCTTGCTGAAAGCAGCATGTTGGGCCAGTATAAGCAGCTGTGTGCTGCTGTGTTTGTTAACTCAGTCCTGGGCAAAGGTGGATATGGTGAGCTAGTCCAAAGGCTGCTCTGTTTCCTGTTCTTGCTCCTGATCCTTCACCTCAGCCATGGTGAGACAGCCTGAATTCCCTTGTGTGTGTTTCAGCTGTTGCCACTTGCCCTGCCAGAGGCTGTATTTTTCTTCAGCATTACTGGTGAATGAAGCCTTTTTTGTAGTTATGTTAAAGGTTAATTTCTTTAGCACCTTACTTAGAGAGTGTGATAATTTCCAAAATATTTGAAAGTAAAACCTGCTGGAGACACTATTTATTACTGATTTTTCAATATGTGAAGCATTTTAGATACTTTCAGATGACAAATACTGATGCAAAAAAACCTTCCATTATCCTTTAGAGGAATTCGGATAAGTCACAGCAAAAACTGATATAACAGGATGACATAAGGAGTTTAATGCTATCAAAAGGTAACGGAATAATGTACAACGTAATAAAGAGGGAAAGTATTTATGTAGCTTATATAATATACCAAGAATCCCAAGATCAGCAGTTCTGTCTCAGACATTCAGATGTGCCTGTCTATTTCCCCAAGGCAAAGCAAGGTAAAACAATTTCAGAGTATGAAAGCTTTACCAGAGTATTCTATTGTGAATTTAGCAGGCAGGAAGATTGATGATATCATACCTCTTACAACTTAATACCTCACTGTTGTTCTTTTTACAAATGAAATTGCTGTGTCATCCTGCTCAAGCCTGTACAGTTGGGCTGAGGTACAAGGAAAACTGATGCAAACACTGCAATGGTGAAATCCTGATTTGCTCAAGTTGACGACTGAACTCTTTAAGGGTGCTAAGACTTGATAATTTGTTTGTTTTCACAGACCAAAGCAGAGAATTTTGCAGGTCTCTTTACTTTCTTTTTATGTAAAATGCCACTTACCAGGTTATAGGCTAAGAAAGGAGCTACTCTGCTGTGCTGTGACAAGGTAAAACTCCTTCTGGCATGACCCCTTTCAAAAGAGGCACTGCTGTTTGCTCCATTTTCAGACACAGGGTGACTGGCAGATGGGAGACCCAACCAAGGGGTTACCTAACACATGGGAGGAGAAAACAAAGAGCAATACTACAGACTGTGTAGGTCTTGCTATGGTTGAGAGCAAGGCAAAAGGCAATTGTGTACATCTTCGTGTGAATTTTTGGCAGATGATAATAGGCATTTAGGATAGGATATGCTGCTTTGCTAAAACTTCAGGAATTTAAACAGATGTCTATATCATAGAACTCTGCCAGCAAATTGTCTGTCAAAATACTGGGTTTCTATTTGCCATTCTAAGACATCTGAATATGAATAGGTTGCTTTTATTACTTGTTTTCTGTCTTTCAGAGCACCTCCCCCTAGAACTCCATAGCTTAAGCACATGGTTATATTTTTGTTGTTGTTTTTAAATTCTAGGTCCCTTCTTTTTTTAGGGATACTTCTTGAAAGTCACTTCCTTTTATGATAAGATACTGAAATGCAAAATATAGAAAGCAGAAAATGCAAACCCAGGAACTCCTTCTGTTTTACACGGAAAAAGATGTTGCAGTTCTATTTGCTGCTTCGAGAAAGATAGACTGACTTTATTTTTGTTTAAATTTTTCAGTTCGTTTGCCCCTTTCTCTCGCATCTTTGTTTCTTTTTCTCTCGCATCTTTGTTTCTTTTTCTCTCGCATCTTTGTTTCTTTTTCTCTCGCATCTTTGTTTCTTTTTCTCTCGCATCTTTGTTTCTTTTTCTCTCGCATCTTTGTTTCTTTTTCTCTCGCATCTTTGTTTCTTTTTCTCTCGCATCTTTAGAAAGGTCAGTATCAAGGGGGTACAAGGTGTTCAGATACTCAGTGCATAGAGGCCAAAAACAAGTATCAAATCCACAAACATGATTTTGATGTTACAGCTGATTGCACTGAGTTCTAGTGAGTTACAAATGTTCAAAAATAAATATGGTGATACAGAAAACAACCTGTAAATTTCAAGTGTCTCACCTGGAGTGAGTGCCTAAAATCCAAAATCTGCTGAGTAATCTCCCTTTGAAAACAAAGAGAAAGAGCAATGAACTTCTCTCAAAGTTCATATTCTAAAATGAAGACACTCACAATCTCTCCTGAATTCTGAAGATCAGTTATAGCAATTAAATGTCTGGCAACTTTTTAAATGTGAAAATATGACTGCCTGACTGCAACAGATGCATTTTTGTTTTTATTCTGAACAGCTTCAGAGCTGTAGTTTTCCCCGTGGTTGAATCCTTTGCTGGTAGCGCTCTCTTGTGGCTATTTTTTGTCATTAAATGACTTAAGATATTTCAAAAATATTTCTATAATGTAGAGATTTCTGCCCTAGAATATGAACAGTCTCTGAGAGATAAGTGTTCCTAAATGGAATGTGATAATACATATTTTGATGATGCAGTTTCAGCAGCACAATCTCACTCTTTTCTCCACATGCCATGTTAAACAACACTTCAAATTAAAAATGAAAATTTCCCTTTCCTGCTCCTCCAGGAACAGTCATCTGGTTTCATTTTTTGGGTTTTGCTCAGCTTTTCCCTGCTGAGCTTCACAGGAGGTGTTCACTGGAGTGGATTGGCAGAGTTGCTGGTACGACTAATCAAAACTGCTACGGCCTCTTAGCGGGGAGCAGCAACAAGGCTCCTTTGTGAGTCTAATTATATCCCCTAAGCTGGCACAGCGGCACGGATTAGCGCAGGAGGAGGACAGTTGGTCGCAGAGGGCTGCAGGGTCCCATGCTCTGCTCCATCAGCATCTCCTGCTTTTACTGGGGACAGAGCCCAGGTAGGTGCTACTTGCACTCTGCGTGTGCTGCCCCAGCCCACAACTGGGACCACATTTCTTCCTCCTTGGCCCAGTTCTCCCAGATGTGAAAGCTTGCCTGCCAGCTGGGAGCCATGCCTGGTCGCTGAGGAAGGAGTCCAGGGAGGAGATGCTGCCCAGTGCAGTGCCTGGGTAGGTGCCTTGGGCTGTGCTGGAGTGGGGAGGCTCCTGCCAGGCTGGCCAGGAGGCAGGGTACCAGCACTTGATCAGCTTCAGCAACTCCTTGCTGTTACAGGCCATCAGTGGGATAAGCAAGTGGTCAGCATGCCTTTCTCTTGGCTGTTTTGTATCTTGATAACTTGTTGGGAGTGGGGGGGGAGCCATGCAGGATTGTCCCAAATGTATGTGATTAAAAACTTCATAATAGGATTGTTGAAGTGGAGTGGGCAGGTGTGGAAGAGGGGAGGTGACATTGCAAAGAGTATTTTGTGGTTCACTTGCCAATTTTTCTTGTTTCTCTCATAAAACTGGCTTGATGTGTGCTTTGTGTTGCTGAGCAAAACTACTCACCTCCCAGCAAGGCTGTGCACTGGGGTAGTTTTCAGTTGCTACTTTCTAAGTGGTCTGCAATTAGTTTTCTGGGCCAGTCTCTTCATCCCAGTGTGTATCATCAGGACAAATGTAGTAGCAGTGTCAGTCTGTTAGTGAAACTTAGTGTCAAGGTCTGAGATATTTTTGTTCTTGAGCTTTTATTGGTGTGAAAATAAAATTCAGTGGAATAAGTTTCCCAAGCAGTGAGCAGTTTGCTACTGTGCACAGAGGTTACACAAGGATACAAGGGGATTTTTACAGAACAGCACAAGAGGAAATGAGTATACTGATAAACATGTGAAACTAAAATTGTTTGTTCCTCCTTGTAAATCTGAGAAAAGGTTTGTGGGATTTCTCCTTGAGATTGAGAGGAATATGAAGTAGTGAGCAAAACTGGGAAATAATCTTTAAATATGTTTGTCTTACACAGTTTTGGGAAAGGGGCGGGTGTTAAATGCTAAATTTGGCAGAGTAGGATTTTTCTCTCACTGCCAGGCAGTTGCTGCTTCCTGCACATCAAGAACATATGCTGTGAAGGTGGGGTGCTAGAGCAGCGTGGGCTCAGGATGTGTTTCTCTCTCTATCTGCTTAGTGGTGACCAGACAAAGCAGCTAGCTCCATTAGAGAAGTCCTTAATCTAGTGAGACTAATGGAGCTTCCCTCAAGCATGAACTGCTTGGATGGGAACTGCCAATTTTATTTGTGGGGCAGGGTCTGAGAAGAGTTGTGATCAACTTCTGTGGGTTACTGCTGTTTTATAATGAAGCATAATAGTACGTATTGGAGCGTTGGCACATAAAACGCGTTTCTGCTGACCCCAATGAACTTCAAGTAAAGGCTTTGGAAAAATCACTGAGGTAGTTTCTGATTTTATTTCTTTTTGTCCAAGCACATGTTTCCTCTTGCAGGGGTTTTTTTTTTGTGTTTTGTTTTCTTTTTTTTTTAGTTTTATTTTTGCCAGATTGACTGTCTTGTAAAACTTATCCTTGGTGATAGTTAGTGTAACTAAAGGTTGAGATCTGAAGGAGTGGTGTGAGGTGGGCTGGAAGAGGAATAATCTAGTGAAGATTTGTGTTGTTCTTGATGTGAACTGATTCTGGTTTCAATCTTGCTCAGAAAGTAGCTTTTAGTTTGCTGTGAAGTGACTGACTCCAGCTCTCAAATTTAATGATATTAAACTGGGTGCATATATGGGCACATTCAGTTTCTGCAAAATACAAGCCTGGAAGAACATTATCCACAAAACAAAATCATTTCTGCTCTTAGAATGACAGAAATCAGGGTTGTCTGGTCATTTTTAAACTTCCAGCTCTAAGTGGCTTTAAGTATTTAAAGGTTCAAAATAAAGCTTGTCTATGTTTCCAGGGTATCCAAATGAAGGAAAACAGCAATATTGCATTTACTAGGTTAGCTAGAGTTGTTTGTTTGGGGGGTTTTTTGTCAGCATAAATTTACTGTAGATTCAAATGTGTTTACACAGTGGCTGGACTGGAGTGGGTTCTTCACCAGGATCAGCAGTTCAGACAGGCAGCTCTGGGAGCTGCTGCCTCAGGGTGGGGTGACCACTTGCCTATGTCCACCACTGTTTCTCTGAGGCAGGAGATAAGGTGACTATCATGGGTGAATCTTTGACAGAGGTATTGCCAATTTGGTTCCTTGCATTTTCTCAGTCACAGTTTGTGTCTACATTTCTGGAAGGGTCTCATGTTATTGAGAGGAACAAAGAAATTAAGCCCTCTGTTTTCAGGTTTCAGACATACTTCTCTGTTTCTGTGTGTGTGGTGGAGGGAAGAAGATTTGGGTAGGCATGGAGACAGGAACAGGTCTGTATATCCTGTAGGAACAGTGCTGTGTGCAGAGAGCAAAGGGATCCATCTTCTCCAGGCACAGCTGCTAGTCCCTTGGCAATGAGAGGAGTATCACTGTCTCTGGATGACCCAGATTCTCACTTGTAAGAGAGATGATGCTGATGTGGCATCAGCTGGATCTTAGTCTTGCTTATCCACTATGTCCTTTTGGAGCAGGGAGGATTGACGTTGGAGTCCAGCTCTGTGTCTAACAGAATAAAATACCGGGAGATGAAACAGAACATAGAGCCAGCCTCAGCAGAGGAGTTGGCTTCTTTCACTTGGCTCACGGCAGCCCCATCTTCTCTAGGGATGTAGGGTGGTGGGCCTTGCCTTTCTCAGGGTAAGACACAGATCTGCAGCCCCACAGGCTAGTAAGAACTCTTGTTGACAGCAGTGACGTTATACCTGCCCATGCAGATCTCCTCTACTTCAGTGTAGAGTCTCTACACAAAATGTTGGAGAGATTGGGCCTCAATACAGGTATAGGAAAGGAGCTCATGCTCAAAAAAGTTGTAGGAAAATACCTGCCCTTTGCCAATAGAGAAATAGTAGATGGATATGTGTTTCAAATTGTGCTACTGTAGTCATCAGTTGGAGATTAAGAAGGGGATAACTTGGAATTGAACAATTAGCTTCTCCACCTGAAATATGAGCTACTACTGGGAGGTAGGGAAGAAGAGGTTACCTCAGAAGATGATTGTGCAACAATAACCACCTTATGCCTTGGACTCAGAACATGTTGAGGCAGCTGGGGTTTTGTGCCCAAATTATGATGTGTCTATAATGTGCTAAAACTCTAATATCTGTTTTAATCTGAAAATAGTTATTACTGTGAAGTTGTGAACTTGGGCTGTTTTAAAAACAGAGCACTGGAGAGAGACTTTGCCTCACTGCTGGAAAGCCTTGAGTTGCATCTTAGTGAATATGGTTAGACTCGATGGTCTTAAAGGTCTTTTCTGACTTAGACAATTCTGTAATACTAGGAATGGAGGAAGAATAGTTTTATTTTGATAACTGCTGTTCAGTTCGACTGCACCGGTTCTCAAATTCTGGGGCTTGCAGGGAGGTTGTTCCTTGAAGCATGGACTATGCTGAGAAACAATAGTCTGCAGCTTGGTGAACAAAAATGTTCTGTAGAAACTAAAATGACTGAAAACCGAATATATTTTTATAAAGAATCTTTAATATAAATAATCACTTCAATTTTAACTCAGTGACTTAGTGCCAACCATGTGCAACAGTTCCTTGTAGATATGACTCAGTTCTTCCTTTTAAATTGGAGAAATTGGAAATTCTTGTCTAAACTCAGTTTTTGTTTTTTTTTTTTCCCTAGTGCAGCTGGTGCTAATTAACAGAAGGAAGCATTGCATCTGCAAGGACTGGCATCAAATGCAACTTTCAGGTTGGACAGGGCTCTGAGCAACCTGATCTAGTTATAGATGTCCCTGCTCCCAGTACGGGAGTTGGACTAGATGACCTCTAAATGTTCCTTCCAGCTTTAACCTTTCTATGATTGTCTCTGGTTAGAAGTGCCATAGGGAACCCTAATTATAAATTATTACTACTGATTTAGAATCATAGAATGGTTTGGGTAGGATCTTCTAGTTCCAACCACCTTGCCATGGGTAAGGACACCCACTAGAGTAAGTTGCTCAGAGCCCCATCCAACCTGGCCTTGAACACTTCCAGGGAAGGGGCATCCACAACGTCTCTAGGCAACGTGTTCCAGTGCCTTACACCTGAAGCAGTGCCACGAATTCTGCAGTCTGAGAGCTGCAGCTACCAGAGAAAATATTCCCATGTGTTGTTTTGGGGTCATAGCACTGTGTGCAACTTCAGTGTCCTAGGAAGGATTAATTAGCACAACAATAGCAATAGTAATACTAAGAAGTAGTAACCAAATAGGAGAGCTGAAGTTGAGTGGTGTTGGATTTTCAGAGTAATTGCCTTCCCTGTGAGGAGCATGGTCCCACTGCCCGGGGCTGGCCGGGATCGGCTCCTGCGATGGTGGCGGGCGGGGCTCGCGGCGCTGCCTGCGGCCAGCAGGGGGCGCCCCCGCGGGCTCCGTCCCCCTCGGCGGAGGTAGTGGCGGGCGACAGGGTACTGCGTGTGACGTGGAGCTTTGAAACTCTCCTTGTGGCTGCTTTGTGCTCCTTTTAGTAGCGTAAGTGAAACCTGGCGGTGCGGGAGCTTTGGTGAACCGGGAGGGAGTTTCCTTTCCCCCCTCTCTAGACGAGCTCTGTCATTTTTGAAGAATTACTTAGATTTAAGGTGAAAAGTCATCATGCGGATCGGTACATTTCGGGCAACATGAAATAACAGAAGATAGCCTTTAAAAAAAGGAACATGGCTGGGCAGCTCTAGTTAAAATGCCCCATTGGTATGGCTGTTAATTTTCACATTTCCCAGGGTTTACCAGAAAAATCCCCATAAGAACTGTTGATTTCCTTGTTCTTGAGAAAGGTCAGAGTGTCTTTGTGTGGCTATGTCACCACTGTTGATATTAAAAACACGTCTTTTGAGCTGAAGAGAAGGGGCCAGCAACGAGGTGAATGAGGGATGAAAAGCGTGTTTTCTGTGTTGCAGAAATACTGTGCAGCGTCTGTCTTGTGTCACTGCTCCTACTTGCAGTGAAAGATTTGCAGCCTTCTGCTTGCATGTGAGCCAGCAGTCAAGCCTTCTGTCTGTTGAGTCAGCAGAGGACTGGGACAAATCATTCACAGGCAAATAAATCCTGGCAGTTGCTTTTCACCTGGGCACAGGTCCCTGGAATTGCCTGTCCTCCTTTTGCTTTGGGACTCCAAATGCAGAAGCCTGTATGATGGGGTTACAACAAGGGTGCTCTTTGGGGGATGAGAATAAAACAAATTCTGTTGAGGGGAAGGAGGGAGAAATACATGCCTCTGTTGAATCTACTGGCCTTTTATCTGAACAGTACCTACAGGAATTCAGAATGTGTCTGAAAACAGGAAACAGCTCATATTCATTGGTATTGTTGTTTGCTGAGGTAGTTCCGTTACTTTATTCAATTTCCTGGTTACTTTCATTTTTAAGGTATTTTTCTGACTTCTGTTGTTGCTTACAGATATATCTGCTTGTCCATTTTAATTCAGTTTAATTGTTTTTCTCTCTTGGTCAAGAAAATACTTTTTTTTTTTTCTTCCCTCCCTATATCCAGTCTCCCTCCTCAGCGTTGTTGCAGCAATCTAAACTGGTATCTCTGAACTCTATAGCCCATGAAATTTAGAATCTTTCTTAATGGCTTCCAAGCAGTTAACTATAAAAGGGTAGATTTATTCTGAAAAACTGGATTGGAAAGGTTGGTTTATTGCTAAAATATTTGCACATACATGTCAATGAGACTACTACCTAATGCATTGCATATAATCAGTAGAAACTGGGATTTTTTTTCCCTTTTATATTTTATCTTTAGAGTTTATCAGCATTTTAGTTCTAGCAGCTATTTTAAACACTGACTAAAAGACCCTCTTGGTGAAATGCTTTTAATAATGCTTCCATTAATGCTAGAGGTTTTCTGGTTGTAGGTTCAGTTGATCTCATTCTGTCACTCAGAATTAATACAGAGATATTACATTAGAATATAAATGCTCAGCTTCCAGCATCTTCAGTTGCCTGCAAAATATTCCTGTTTTGAGCCTTTTATTTTTTTATTTTTTTTTTACAGTTCTTCTACCCATTTGTGCTGAGTTTTGGAATCAATATTCATGCTATGCTCTACTTACTATAAAAAAATGTTTCTCGAGGGGGGGGAAACATAGTAAATGTAATCAAATTGTGAGAATCCAGCAAAAGGCATTGTTGACTATGCACAGTAAATTAATTTCTAGTCACGTTGTGGCTTCAGTGAAAGCAGATGCCCATATTGTTCTACCTTCGAGGTATCCCACCAATATTTTTTGCCTTTTCAGACTACTGTGTCTGAAAAAAGAACCTCTCAAAAATGTGTCCACATATACAAAAAGTGAAGCAGAACTTGTAAGTTCTTGTCTACTTGACTTGTCTCATGTCGCAACTCAGCCCAGTCTGTTCCTTCCCTTGCTTCGCTGCTCAGGAAGATGAAAGTGGTGGTGGATGTTGTAGCACAGAAAATGCCATCTGAAAATGATGTTCATGTAGCAAGAAACTATCTTATGAAGATCTTGAGAAGTTCCATGAGGTACAGTACCGACTTTACAAGTGCATCCGTTCAATTCCTTCCCACCAATTGGATTCCTCCCAGCATTTGCCAAGCCCATAGCAAACCATCACAGATGCCCTCTTCCTGACCTTTGTTTCCTTGCACTCCAAATGTTGTGTTGTGTTAGTTTTCTAGTCTTGTGTTTCCTTAGTAGTGCGTCATAGAAAAGTAATTGTCTCATAACAGATAAACATTTTTGCTTAACTGATGCACAGGAGGTCTACTTGAATTTGCCTAAATAGGCATTTTTGCTTTGCTGAGCTGGTATCAGCACCATTAGTGGTGAGCTGTAAGGAGAAACAAACCTTCAATGTTCTGTGCAGCTGAACAGTGGAATGATATTTATTTGTTTGTTTGTTTATTTATTTCACCATACTTGAACACAGGCTTGGATCCCTTGGAGTACACAGGGATTGTCTGGAGCCTGTCATCACATGGTTGAGCAGGATCTTTTGCACTTGTTTGCACTGAGAGCAATGGAGCTTCTCCACCATCTGCATTTCGTATTCTACCAAGAAAGAACACAGTGATGCTTTGCTTAACTGTTTTCTCTTTTGTCATGCTGGGAAAAGTAGGCTTTTGTTTATGGACAGTAATGATGTTACAATTCTTAGTGAAATTACAGCTTCCTTGTAGAATTATTATTCTCCTTTTGTAATCCTGCATGCAGAGTTTGGAAAGGCGATTCATCATGAATTCATGACATCTTCCTGAATGTATTGCAAAAAGCCATGCACTCAAATTTTACTTTTGAAGATATTGGGTTTATAATGAGGTTTAGTTTTGTTTTGTAAATCCAGTGGCTTGCATGATAACTCAAAATTTATAAAAGAGGGAATGAGTAAAAAATGTAGAAGTACCTTTAGAGTTCAAGTTGCAGCTTAGCAAATGATTTTTGTAACTTAGACATACCACTCTAACCTTGCAGTAATGAACACGTAAGCGCATAAAAACCCTCCAGAGCTAAAGTCCTGTAATATAGCCTTTATTTCAGACTGTAACTTGGAAGGATAGGATTTGTTTTGCCTTATATGTCATCTGAATTTTAAATTACACTTCCTTCAGGATAAGCCAAAGAGAAGGGCAGGATGAATTACCTCCAAAAACCTCTGTTCTGAGGCAACTGAGAGGTTCTAGACAAATGACTCATGCTCAACATCTGTACACATGAACAGAAATAGCTCAATTCCACCCAGAAGGCTTATTTAATTTTGGGGGGAGGGGGAAATGTGCTTACTTCTTGAGTGCAGAGAGATGTTATAAACAGCAAGTCCTTGGAAGGATGTGCAAGCTGTTTTTAGTAATTCCTGAAGAGAAGGAAGGGACAGAGGAGTGTAGAGCAGGTTTGCAAGGTACTGAGCTCTAACAACTTATTGTTGTACTTCTTAGAAGGGATCTCTTCAGTTACATGAGCATGTACATTTGAGGGTGATATCAAAGTAAATATTTGGGGACTAACATGAATTGCTGAACTGTTTTTGAGGTGTATTAAAAAAGGGCGAAAAACCAAACCAACCAACCCAAACAAACAAAAGCCCCCTGCATACCTGGGGTGCCAAACATGCTTGAGAACTGAAGCAGAACTTTGCTGGAGTTAAAATTATTGGTTATACCACTTAACTTGTATGAAACAATGAATATGGCTTATTCCTTCCTGTCATTAACTCTCTTCTTCCCACCTCCTCCCAAAGCACATACCTACAGCAAACTTTGCCAAAGCCCTACTGTACTGTTGTCATGTTGTAAAAGAGTGATAAGTCTCAGTATTACCTTTAACTGCTAAAGCTCTGGATGTGTCATGTATGTGAAAATTTATTTGCTTATCTCTAACCCTCATAAAAACTACTCCACCCCCAAAATAAATAGAACTAAAATAAAAAACCAAAAGCACCCAAGCACAGACTTCAGAAGAGTCCTGACATTTCACTACATTTTGAGAGTTGAAAGGAAGGCTGATGTCTTTTCAAAACTGGCATGCATGTAGAAAGTTGTCTCCTTTGCTGTCATTTAGAGTCATTATGCCTCTATCCTATCTGTGTAGCATTTGACTACTGCCCTGGTAGATTTTTTTTTTTGCTGCCTGACACCTTACTGAACTGTTTGCATTAAACTAATAAACTCTCCCTCTGTGGTTTTCAGAAGGAATGACCTAGCCTGCAGGCCTCACTCCTGGCATGCCACCAAATTTACAGAAAGTCAACCTGAGACAGCCACGTCACACTTTGCCTCCTCCAATGCCTGTGCTTCCTGGCACTCACGCTATCATGCAAGGTGAGTCTCTGCTTAAGTTACATGCATTAAGCTCCCACAGCAAGACACTAACAATGTAGGTCATATCGTTGAGTGTGTTTGAAAGCCACGAATGAAGAATTGTTTGAGTCTTTGCACATATTGCTGGTCCTTTCAGTGCTTGAAGGGGGAGCATGGGAAGTTTGACATATGGATGGATGAGTGGATTTCAGAAACAGTATATGATAAGTGCGTGTGATTGAAAGGTAAGAAACTAATTTTAAAGACAGGCAATAGGTTGTTTCTTGCTCTGCATTTCCTTTCAGTGTCCACTGGTTAAATCATAAACCTGTGTAAACAAAAAAAAAACCCCAAAACATCAAAGTGAATATACTTAAAGTGAAATAGTAAAGGCAGAAGAAACTGAAAAACACTGTTTCAGACTATTAAGAAGCCTTTCCTAAAAGGAAGGTGCAGAATGTTTTCCTGGTGGACTTTAAGGTATTACTGGTTTCGTTAGTTAAACTGTCTTTCTGTAATCTGGTCATCCCTACAGCTGTGCTCTTGCTTGTGTAGTGAGGTAATAAGACCAATGATTTTCAGTCCTTGTTTAATTTACCTTAATATTTGTTATGGTCTGCTTTGGCATTAGGAGAGAAAAGCTGGCACCTGTGCAGTTTTACTTGTGAAACTTTAACCTTCTTTAAAGTTTGTTACTTTAAAAAAGTAACCCCGGGTTTTGTCTGGTTACAGGTTCTTGTTCTATTCATAGTTGACATTCTTTAGCGTTTTCTCAAGGGCTTTTTGTTGCCTTTTTTTTTCTTAGTTCCCATTGGGCTGTAGTTATGCTGAGCATTAACAAAAATGAGTTTGATATGCAGTTCCAGTTTGGAATGTAGGCGGCTGGACATTCTCTGTCCTTACTTCTTGATGTTAATTTATCATGCTAGTTAAAATAGAACATTCTTATTTTAAAATTTTATTTTACTTTAATGTAATTTTTACAACCATTTTTACATTATTTGTTTTCTTTAGAACCTTCCTACTATTTTTCAAATTACTTGTTTTCTGCCTTGAATAGAGTATGAATGTTAACACTTAGATTTTGAAATACTGTAGTAGGCAAATGTTCCAGTGGAAATATTAAATGGACAGATTTGGATAAGCAGGACAAGGGAATAACTTTATGGGCTGAAGAAGTTCAGAGTGAGATTACAAAAGATGAAGAGGAAGTATGTGAGTTTAACAGTTGGAAGAACTAGGGTGCCTGCAAAATAAGCTGAAAAATAAGTTGATATTTGTTATGGGAAAGAGGAATCTAGTAGATCTCAAACCTTTGTCTAAAAGTGAGGTCAGAAAAATCAATTTGCAGAAGCAGAGGGGAGACTTTCAGTAGATGAATGTATATTACTTATTGGTAAACTTACTGATGCCTGAAGATTTAGTATGTTTTGTAGATTGTTAGAACTTTTAGGACTATGTAAACTTCCTGGACTGTTTGCATAATAGAAGCCCCTGAGTACATTCTTAGAGCACTATCTCAGACTTTCTCAGGCCTCACCAAGGGCATGATGCTGTGCGAGATGCCTACCAACAGCTTGAAGACCAAATGCAGGAAGAGGGCCAAGGACCCCTTGGACCTTCTCCAAGGGGGAGATTGGAAGACCACTGGGCCTTTCCAGGGGTGGGGTATAAGAGAAGTCTGTGCCCAGGGTTGGCTATAGATATCCTATATGTTAATTACCAGAAGGGTATAAAAACTGGTAACCCTTTAGATTGGCGCGTGTGTCCATGTACAAGATCCTGAAGGTGTGGAATTCCAATTAAAGGTAACTTTATCTTTCTCCATTAACTTTGTGCCTAGGTCCTATTTTCCAGAATTTTAGGCATCATTACAAAGGGAAGTTAAGTTAGTTATTAAAGTTTGAAGCTTTGAATCAGTGGCAGGATCTAAAGATAAAGCCCTGACTTTGTTCAACCTTCCAATTTTGATTGTCTTGAGTAATTGCTATGCAGATGGATCTTAATCAATGTCAGTTATTTAACTGGTGTCTCTACATTTATTATTATTTTGGTGAGTTTTGACTGATACGTTTATGCTGAGGCTTTTTGTTTGTTTCCTACCATAGTTGTTCTTCTCATGACCTGTCAAACTCATGGGATCAGTCAAGTCTACATCGCACTTCTGACCAATTCAGCTCTTTGGGGAGTATGGACAGCTGGGACCACACTCCACAAGTAGCGCAGTACGGAAGACTTTCTTCTGCAAGGTCTAATAGTAGCATTGATCATCTAGGGAGCCAAAGTAAGCGGGATTCTGCCTACGGGTCCTTCTCCACGAGTTCCAGCACCCCTGACCACACTCTATCCAATGCAGACACCTCGTCAACAGAGAACATGCTCTACAAAGTAGGCCACTGGGAGACTGCTAAGCATGGAAACAAATCTGGCCAGTTCTTGAATGACAACAGTGGAATAGAGGACAAACCTGGGTATTTGCCAGCTTCTATCCAACATGAGAACAGCAGAAGTCCTAGAATAGAGGAACACCCCGATGGCAAGCTCACTAACGTGGGAAGATCCAGTTTTGGACCTGTCTGGTATGTTCCTGATAAAAAGAAATCTTCATCTCCTCCACCCCCTCCTCCACCTCTTCGTAGTGACAGCTTTGCTGCTACCAAAGGCCATGAAAAAGCCCATGGCTCTGTGTATTCGGAGGGTGCCAGCACGCAGCACTTTACAGCCCTGAACCGGTGTCAGCCCAGGAGTGACTGGAACTTGGAAACTATGGAGCAGCAGCGGCGGCCCTCCAGAGCATGTGACAGGAGGGTCAGCAGCTCAAGTTATAAATCTGATCTCAGTTCAGAACACATTTTTTCTTCAGCTGGTGAAAGGTACAATAGTAACGCAGGAACTGTGAACAAACTGCAATCATCTTTGTCTAGCACTGATGTTCGGTTTGCACAGCCTACTTACAGTTACCACCACCAGCACCAGTACAGCGATGAAAGCACTTTTTATCACAATGCCAGAATCTTAGCTGCACCTAAAGACCAGCAACATTATCTGTCCTATGGTGGCATTCAGGAGTTACCTACAGATCATTTTCATGGCTACAGTCTAAACCAAGGCAGTCTGCTCAACTCTTTGTCATCTTCAAACAATGCTGCTGAACAGAAGGTGGACAACACTGGACAGAGTCGCTATTATTGTGTGACTGCAAAACAGCCTGCTCAGGGAAGCTCAAAGGCCCTACAACTCAAGGAGGACAGCTGGAAGCCTTCAGTGAGGACTGATGCATCGCTTGGACCTCATGAAAGTCCTGCAGTTGTCACAGTGGTCCAACAATCAAAATACTATCTACCTCAACAATCTATTGAATCTTCACTGAAAGGGTCTGAGAACAGTAGTCATTACCCGGTGGACAGAGAGAGTGATGCTAACTGTGCTGTAGCAGGAGTTAAAAAAACCAATCATACTGAAAAGTCTGAACAAAAGAAAAAGTTTGAGAACAGCTGTGAGGAAAGTGAAACTAGGTATGGTCAGCAGGAGTATGTAAAAGGCTGCATCCTTACCGCTGAAAACAGATCTGCTCAGAAAGATTTTAGGTGGGAGAAAGATGAGAATAACAAGATTTCTCCTCAGAAGACCCCAATGTTGCACTCTTTAGCTCAGGAAGGGAAAAAGCAGTCTGACAACATCCCAGAAGCAGTAACAGAGCGACAGGCTCCATTTGATACTCACTTGTCTAAACAGGCACGAAGGAGTGATCGTTTTGCAACAACCCTGAGAAATGAGATCCAAATGAGAAGAGCGAAGCTGCAGAAAAGTAGAAGCACTGCTACATTAGTAGCATCTTCGGAAACAGAGGAGTTCAATGAGACCTGGAAGCCAGATTCTGCAGAAAATGTCACTGCCTCCCCGGACACTAACTTTACCAACATCTACAAAGATCACCTCAAGGAAGCACAGGCCAGGGTTCTGAGGGCGACGTCGTTCAAACGGCGGGACTTGGAGCCCAGCCCTGCTGAATGTCTCCCCAGGTCACCTGAGCGGAAAACTGGTAGTTACAACTCTTCATTGTTGGCTTTGGTTTCTGAAGATGTGTCTGGATTCCTCGAGGCTACACAAGCTAAACCAAACCCTACAGGGAGTGGCACTCATCACATTTCTCGCATTGGAGCCAGGAAGAGGTTCACAACAGAGCAAAAACTGAAGTCTTACTCTGAACCAGAGAAGATGAATGAGGTGGGGATATCAGAGGATGAGTGCCGTGCTCATTGCCATCCAAATATATCTGAAGAAGTCCTGGGCTCCTTTGTAGACAGGTGGAAATTTTTTGAAGAAACAAGTAAGCCCACATGTAGGAAATCAGCACAGAAACCAGCTCCCCATGGTCTAGCTGAGGGACAGCCTGAGAGGCCAGATAGGAAAGCTCATAGTGGACAAGAGGGAGAGGAGTCGTGGTATGAGAGAAGAGGTCGGGCTGCCTCTGTTGGACTGGAAACTGCACATGCTTCAAAAGATAATGCCCATCATAGTAGCAGCAATAAAACTGCTGATAGGATTGTAAAATCTCAACAGCCACAGCGCCTGGGAACTTTTGCAGAGTATCAGGCATCATGGAAGGAGCAGCGGAAGCCGATAGAGACAAGGACCTCAGGAAGATACCATTCAGCTGATAATATCCTTGATGCCAGCCATGAACAACATGAGAAACTCCAGTACATCCATGAGAGATCTAGATCATCTCCTTCCACTGATTTCTACAAACAGGTACAAGTGTTTTGTTAATCCTTTAAATTGCCCTAGGTAGGAGGGGCAGGGAGTGGTGGAGGGGGAGAGAGATAATTTGTATGGAAATTTCCACTTTGGGCACACAATGTAGCATGATATCTGCCTTTTGTCATTAAGGGAATAATGGTTAATAGGTAACTCTCATAAGTAAAATGAAGATCAAAATTTGCTGCACTCAATTCCTGTGCAATAAAAAGCACAATTAGATCAAGTAATTTCTTGTGTGTTGTAGCCAGATGGAAGAAAACAACCTGGTTGATTTGTAATATCCTCTTTTTCACAGTAGAGTTATTGGAGGATCAAAGCAGTCTTCACCTAGAGTTACTTATTCATTGGTATGCCTGCCTTCCCCATTTTAATTAAGGCTTTCAGTTTCTCTGAAACTGTTCCAAAGGGAAATATTGTTTACATTTGTTCAATTTTGTAAATGATCTAATAATTTTCCATGGATTTCCTCTTTTCTTCTAAACTTGCTTGATGCAGAAGTTACATATGACAAAACTGTTGCCTAATAAAGTTTAGAGATTAAAAATGTTCCTGTTAAAAGTTAAAGCTACACTACCAGCAATGAATAAAACTTTGTGTCTTATTTTATGTCAGTTTGTTTGATTGAAGATGTATAAATTTATTCCTTAGAGAAATTCCAAATGTCTGTTAAACTTGCAAGTAAATACTAAATTAATTTTTAACTGAGTGGGGCCAGGGAATTGTTGGCAGGTGGCAGGGGAAGTAAACAGAGGAACCAAGTCTCTTAAGTTCTGTGTTCAAAGGATGTTGTTCAAGCTGCTACATGATTGCCAGATATGTATAAGGAATCAGAGTGTGCTAAGCCTGTGTTGAACTTCACATTATGCAAGAAAAGAATTGGAGCAATGCAGTTGTATATTATTTTTTCCTTTTTTTGTTTCTTTCTTGGTAAAAACATTGCCTGCATACATATACACAGTCACACAGCAATTCTATGTGTGTATATACATGGAGTAGAATGAGAATAGTTCAAAAAGAAACAATGTGTTGATCTCTGAAAATTCTTTTTAAGTTTTTTTGTCTTGAGTTTTGCAAAAGTTGTTTTTGAACTGTTTGTACAGACTTAACTATGTGGATAATGTACTGAAGCAGAGATTCCAAGCACTGGAAATACTCACCTGGAAGTTCTCTTGAAAATTAAATTAACTATAGTATTGAATAATTGCCTACCCAGCAGAAAAATCATCACATAATCTATTCCATATATGCATTTCTGGTTTATTAGTCAGTGCCTTTAAGTTCAGTATAGGCCTCCTGGGGCAAAAAGCAGACACCTGTTTAGGCACCTGGAAAATATAAGTGCACTGGAGATGCTTACAACAGACTGAAGTAAATAAAGATGTTGATTCGCGTATATGATTCAGATGATTCCAGTGCTAATGTGCAATTAAATTTCCTGTAGGTTCAGTGTTTGTAATGCAAAGCTATACTTTGGGTGGGGTTGTTTGAAGATAGTGAGATAATAAAATTCTGGAACAGCAGTGTTGTGTGTTATACTGAGAAACTTAAGTACACGCTCAGAGATTCAAAAGCTGCTGCCTACTTGCCTCTTCTGAAATGTGACCAACTCTTCTGTAACTTTTGCCACAATTTTGTTTGTTGGTTTTTGTTTTGTTTTTTTTACTTTGCAAAATGGAAGTTAGAAATGTTAATATAAATGTTAAGCTCTTCTGTAGATGAGCAAAGGAGAGGAATAACTTGAGCACAGCCAGGTCAGTAATGCTGCTCAAGACGTCATATAGCATGTTGTACCACTTAAAACCAAACAAGCTTAAAGACATGCTATGCTGTTGACTTCATGTGTATTCAAAGAGAACAAACCCACAAATAAGAGGTTTTGTAATCATAGATTTTTCAGGAGTCTGAAACGTGATGACTTGGTGTCTTACTTGTGCTGTAAACCACTTTCAGGAAGTCTTAGTTGAAGTAAGAAGGCAAGCAGAGGATTTAAAGGAAGATGGGGAGCGTATTTTATCTAAAGTTAACAATCTGGATGAAAGGAACTGCACTGTAAGGTAAGTATTTCTTAATTTCTGGCTTTAAGAGATTTCTTATGACAACTTTGATCTGATTTTTACTTGATTCAAACTGGAAGTTTTGCTATAATGATTTCTGAGCTTTTGCAATGCCTTTTCCCGTTTCCCTCCTCCTCCCTACATACTTTCATGTGCATGATAGAATTAATGTTGGGACTGAAATATATGGGGACTGTAGGGGGACTATAGGGTGAGCTTGGAGAAATTGTCAGGTGTTGAGTGTATTATAGTTTCTTTGGAGCCAGATGATTCTTACTTGTGTGCATGAATCAATTCAGATATTTTTCATATTTATCAGTTACAGGCCTGGGTTGTTTTGTTTGATTTTTAACTTGAAGTGGAGGGGGAAGTGGTAGGGAGGGTAAAGATGGGAAGGGGAATGCTTAAGAATTCCCAAGAGTTTTCCAGTATTATTCTTGGCAAAGGCAGCATGCTACTGGAACATAGTAGCACTTTTCTCTACTTATGCCTTCACAGAATGCAATACATGAACAGAAGCCACCAAAAGTTGTTTTCCCATTTGAACAGCTTCACTTTTCTCTCTTAATTCATGTTTTAATTAAACTGTGCAATGTTTTCAGACCCTTTTCAAATGTATGACTGTATTGACAATGCAATTAAAATCCATAAATGTCTAGTATACAGGGAGGTGCCCTCTTCCTGGCCTTCAGTTTGCCAGAGCCGTTGCAGTGTAAGCAGTGATTTCAGCGATCACTGATACTGCGGCTGCTTAGGGGGCATGTGGTAGCTGAACTGAGATTGTGTGCACACACTGCTATCACCAGAACTGTTAGCTCCTGGTTTTGTCACAGAAGAAACACATGCATAGGAAAAATTACGTCCACAGGCTTTCCTCAAGTTCTGTAAGGGGTATTAATCTCTCAAGGGGAGAGAAAATTGTGAACTGTAACAAGCACATAATGTAGACTTGCAAAGAATTAGTATTTATTTGTGGGTTTATGCAGTATTTTGCATTGCTTATGGCCCAGCTGAAGAGACCATCTGCTATCTTTTCCATTCTTTGTAGTCCTTTGTACTTCCCATAGTGATTTCAAAGTGAATAGCCTGTGAGGGTGTGAATGTGTGTGCATGCGCAATTCGGCTGGAGGGGAGGGAGAGGGGGAGGCAGCAGCACAATCAGCCAGGAGCAGGCATGCTTCTGTAGGCAGACAGCATCTCTGGGCAAGTAAAATGATTTTCATCCACCAGGGCTGAACCCTAGTCACAAAGGCATGTGGATAATACTCCTACGCCAGCGTTTTAGCAGTATTTGTGCAGCACAATTCTTGCTTTATAATCATGGAATCCATGAAAATCACATGACTGGGCACCAGCTGCAATAACTTTTTTTTTTCCTAAACCAAAGCCTATTTTGACATACTATTTAAGTATTTGGCCTTTTCACTGCTTTACAGGACGTTGTGCAAAATGATCTCTTCTGTGGTCTTTCCCTCAGCACTAGTGTTATGCAGAGGGCTTATGTGTCTTCTGTATTCAAAAAAACTAACTAGAAATCTCTTATTTGGGCACGCAATAATTCCTGTGTTGTGAACTACCACTGCATGATGATGAATGGCTGTCCTATTGGAAAGAATATGTATTTCCATGTGCTCTTTTTTTAATAAGGCGTTCTTGTGCTCAGGAGGAACTGGACTCATCATGATGTGAACTGATCTAATGATCTGTGAGCTGCCCTAAAGGCGTGCAGTTTCCTACTTTTAAGACCTTGCAATCTGCAAATGGCTAGCAAATCTACCTAATCCATGGTGTGTTCTAGAACATGAACATTAATCAAACTTAAGGTCTTCCTTTTGGTCATATTTAATACTTTCTTTGAAAATTTGAATTTAGATTATATTATTGATGGCTTTATCCTGTGCTCCTGAGGCCTGTGTGCTACAGTTCCCATTGTTTTGCCAAAGCCAATGTGACCGTGCTGGACACAGGAGCAGCATTTCAGCGTTTGTATGAGTTAGAGGTGCAGGGACCCAAGCTGACAGCCAGCTGTGGAGCCTATGGGTGACTTCGAGATGGTTCAACACTACAGGATGCCTCTGGTCTCTCTCCTTTGTTTTGAGAGGAAAAAACCAAAAAGTTTTCCATTACAACTTTCCTGATTGTTTTCAGGAGAAATATGAGTCTTTTTAATGCAGTGAATCTAGAATGAAAAAGGGTTGAAGCAAATGGTGAAAAAACAAACACAAAAAAAGTGCATGGTAAGCAAATTTTTTTCCTGGGCTTTTTGCTCTTGGTTGATTTTGCTACAGTTTTCTGGGGGTTTTTTGGTACTCTTCTTTTTTTAGCACACAGTTGCAAAACCTAAATTAACATTACTTCTTAAAGTTGGATTTTTTTTTTAAGTTGATGAAGATAATTTGTGGACTCCTTTCATCTCTGAACTATATTCTTTCCCCTCTGAGATTACTGAGTGTTTCCAATGAATTCAGGTTGTTTCATCTCCCTTTTTTAAAAAAAGCTACATGTTCTTTCCAATTGCAGTATTTAATAGCTTGGAGTAGTATTTTTGTAGGAAAAGAGAGTAGTGGGCCATAGTAGCTGTTATCTCTTAGGCAAGAACCAAATCACTTTTATTATGAACTTACAGGCATGCAAACAATCATCTGGAGGAACTGAATGTTTTTATACTGAGACTTGATGTGAATTCTAAATATGTTTGTTACTTTAGGACTGCTTTAAAAGCATTGTACAAGTCTGATCTGTAAAACAAAAATTGTAGCATCATTAAAAATAAAAAAGCAACTATTTCTATTTCAGATTAGTTACAAGAGTTCAGCTTGTTACAGATGTAAAGTCTGGCCTTATTGAAACATGTCTCTCTTTCTGTATTTGTTAAATGACTTATGCTGCTTATATAATTAACTTCCATATGGAAGTCTCTAATTTCTAAACTGTCATAGCCCTTCAAAAAGGTTAAAGATGGAAATGTATGCTCTGGCCTGTAGTCTATGGCTTCCTGCAGGATGACACAGCACACATAAAAGTCAATCTACTTCAAAAGAATAGTGCTTTATGATCTAATTCTTAAGACTGACATCTACTAGAGATGTTTGCAGCCATTGCTTTTATTTACTCTGTAAGAACATTTGCCTTGTATCTCTTCATTTGTTTCTGCAGGGTCTATGAAAATCACAACATTTCAAAAAGTGAAAAAGGATTTGAGATCACAGGTCACAGAAAATCTCTCAACATGTATATACTAGGTGTCAAGTAGAAGAGCATGCACTTGTCAAGTAAAGGACCACAGCATGACTCAGTTGTAATTAAACACTGTAAGATGATTCTTTTAATTCTTTCATGCCTTAGTAGTTGCCCCTCTTTGAGCTCTTGAAGACAGAGGAACAGCTTTTACCATGGAAAACCAAAGCAAAAATCATTTCTTGATTGAGTTGACCTAAATGCTCAAGTTTAATATTTCTAAAAATTTTGACAAGGTAGAAACGGGAGCCTGTAGAGAGGTTCCTGAGTTTGTTATTAGGCACTTCAGAAGGAAACTGATTTTTCAAGAGCTGGTGAATATCTAGCCTCCAGGCTTACTAGGTCATGCAACAGCAAATTGTGCAAGAAGGCAGAACACCTTCAGCAACATGGGAGTGTGAATAATCTTATGTCTTCTTAATTGAGTCAGATGGAAAAGAATTTGAAAATGGAAAATACTCCATTTATACATGTATTTTTATATATTAGGCATATATGGATGCATGTATATATGTACACATAAAACATGCAATTAAGCAGAGCTCTACTTGCAGGCGTTATCACATACCGATTTTAAACTTCTTTATTTACTCTGTATACATTGTGAGAGTCAAATCGAGAAGTTTTTCCTGAATGAGTACTGCTTAATGAGTGTGTCTCAGTCTTTGTAGGACTTAGCAAGATATCACTAGAGCTATACAAGTAAAACATTTTAACCTTCTTCCCTTTTACTCTTGAGGAAGGAATAGTGTGTTCTTGTTCCGCTTCCTTACAAATCAGTGAAAAATTACTTTGGCAAACATTTTGTGCATATATTAACAAGCTTTAATATTTTCTGGTGCAAGTGAGGACTACATTCTCTGTTTTACACTTCACCTACAGATGATGTATTTTTTCTAAAGGGAAGAATTATTTCCTATCTGTTTTCTAAGTATAGAATGACCTAACAAGATCACTGTTGTCCAGATACGTAGTAACTCTTTCTCAGAATAGTAATGCATCCGAGACATGACTTTTCTGCTTGAGCCCAGATGACTTTTTGCCATTTGACATACTAGTTAGTGTAGCTGTTGGATCTCTTCATGTAATTTCTGCCTGTTTGCTTAATTTAGATGTTAAGTTCATGGTTCTGAGTTTCTTCAGATTCATAATGAGTGTTTTTCTTACTCTTGGTCTGTCTTGCATTCTTTCTCTTCAACACCTCATGCTTCCCTCCCCAAACCACACATGCCACTTTGCTCAAGTGATTGCCCAGATATCAGAGCAATGGGTAGTTGTGCATCACAGCTACTATTTCAGCCATTTCCTATTGCAATTTCAAGTGATTACCATACATCCCATATAACTTACGACCACCCACTTAGTGGTGGACAGCATCTCAGAATAATTCACACATAAATTGTTCCTTGCTCATGGAGATTTGAAGGAAAGTCCGTGTCAATTTTCTGATTTGGCCTTATTTTCTTTTATTCTTTGTATTGTTCTTGTGGCCCTGTAATCTGTATGGCAGATACTTGTGTATGGAAAAGCACCTGGTTTTTTTTTGGCCCGTGCTTTTTGTTCTAACACCTTTAAGAACTTGTACCTGAGATATGGGTTGGTTTGGTTTTTTCTTTTCTTTTTTTTTTTTTCCCCCCTTACTATGTGTTTACCTTATCTGTTTTGCTAGAATAGTTCTGGATTTTCCTGAATTGGGTAGGACGAAAGTTTTCTGGTGGATGTCCTTTTAATTACTGTTTAATCCAGCCTTTGGAGAGGTCAGAGAGAGGAGGAAAAATGGTGACTTTCTGGGTTTTTCAGTAGGTCAGTCTCCAGAGGAGCTGTGTCAGCTGGCTTGGATCCAGGGACCAGTGGTGTGTCTACCATTGCCACAGCTGTAGAAGCAGCCTAGGGAATGCTGGGCAAGGAGTGGCAGTTGGCACAGGCAGGGTGTGCCAGGAGGGCGCTGCCACTTAAAGCAGAGCTTAAAAACCTCTCACAAGGATACCAGGAGCCATGGAATCTGTGTGTCAAAAACTATGTCCTCAGAATCTCTCAAAGCCCCACTAGCCTTGAGAACAGATGTGGCCATGCAAGCAAAGGTGCAGAGAAGATACAGTTGTCCAGGTCTCATGTTGCAGGAGGTGCCCAAGTTTCTTCTCAGTATTTGAGGGCAGCAGTGAGCACACCTGAGGGAGATGTGCTCTCTTTAACTGTGAGTTTGAATACCTGTTTCTGAACTTGAGGGCAGCTGCCCGAACTCACATATACACCCTTTTTTCTCTTTCCAGTTTCTTATTACTGAGTAAGGTTCCTTTCACTTAATTACTGCTGGCACATCTGTTCACCACTGTGTATGTAGTGACAACTAGGAATATGTGAGGCCACCATGGTCTGATAAAAGGAAGTGTCAGAGGTTAGTTTCTTCTTACAGGAATTTTCTTCCTCTGCCTCCAAAAGTAGGTGTTACCATGTATGAGGAGCTGGGAGAAGTCCTAGACGTGATTCTGAAGCTACTGAAATTGGGGGCCGGTGAAAGGAACAGCACACAAACTAGTTTGTGGAAAGAGAAACAGAGATAAATTTACAAACATTAATCCATTTTTGTGTTCTGGTTTGGTTTTACTGCTGTCCCTAGAAAGAGGATTAGAGTGAAAACTATCCAAAGTCTAAGACTTTGTTGCATTGCTTGAAATCCAGCTATCTTCTTGTGGCTGTTCTAATGATACAGTTGAGTAGGGAGATGAGAGATAATACAAGATATAGTCTCCAGTGGTTATACTCATAAAAACATCATATGCTGATGTATTGTAGATTTTACTTTAACCTAAATTACTTGATGAAAAGCATTTTTGGAAATTAGTGACTGAATTCTGAATTTGTCTCCTCAGTACAGCAGTTCATATATTTCTAACATAGAGTGGCTTTATGGTGTTCTGGTACTAAAAGCTAGCCTATGAAATGTTCGCCTTCTGCTATAAGCCCTTAGGCAACGTGGATTATGGTTTGCTGTCACGCAGGAAACTGTTTATGACAGTAAATTTGGGTGAAGTTTTGTGCTGAAAAGTAATGTGGCAGGTATAACTTCCATTTCTCTGCCTGGGCTAACTGGTCTGTTAACCAGTTGTGTTGTGTTATATAAATGGGTGTGTTTTCTTGAAATCCTTTTTTCTCTATCTTGAAATCAAATAGACAGCTTTGGGAGATACAAAAATTTTAAGAGAGAGAGGAAAATTTTAGGGGAGGATACTAACTGGGTATCAATGCTGTATCGTATCTAACCGCTCTGTGGGATTTTGCATGCAGCTGAAATAACATTTTCCTCTTAAAGTGGTCATCTTTTAAATTATCTTTTAATACCTCTATAAAGCCTTATCCACAGTTCTCCTATTAAGTCTTTATTCTATTAAGCAAATCTATTAAGATTTGCTCTGGTGAAGGCCCCAATGCCTTTGGTTTCTGAAGATGGAGGATGGGGGTGGCAATCTGCTCATGCAGCATGAAAGCATTTAGTTCTTTCCCTGCAGAATCTCCTGCAGGAGAGAGCGCCTGTGCACACAATGCATGCAAAAAAATTCAAGCTGGAGGGCTGTTGATGAAGATTCTCCTCTAAAATTAAAGACTCGTTTATTTGAACATTGTTCAGGAAGGAACCTAGTAACACACTGATATTTTTAAATCTCTTTAAATATTTAAAACCTGTGGAACTGTTGTTGCTGAAATGGGGATCATGATTTTCACAAATGAAAGGGAAAACCCTTAAAAAAAAAATCTTTTTTCTTTTTTTTTAAATAACCAAATCCAGGGGATGGGGGAAGGGAAAAGCTTTGAAGTGTCTGAGATCTTTTCCCTGAGGTCAGAAGTTTCTGATGATGTAACATACAATACAGACCAAGCCTTCACTTATCAAGGTTAAAGTTGACGGAGCTTGTATGAACTTGTCAATCATAGGAAGCAGGCAAAAACAAGCCAGCTGTTGTGAGGCATGGCTTTGAAAATCCTCTGTGTTACAGTAAATGAGACGCAGAGGTTGAGACAGATTCAGTTCTGTGAGGCTTTCAAACTGGCTGGCACATTTGTAAGGATGCAAAGCTCACGTATCCAATGAATGTGGGCTACCAGCTCCAAATCCCGGTAAGATTGTCTTGTCTGTAGTGTTAAAGCGTGAGAGAAGCAGCTAGAGGTGCACGCCTTAATTACCTTCTGCTGTCAGTTCTGAACAGAAATTTGCAGTATTAATTCATACAGTATTTCTTTTGTTCTCGAGGTCTTTGAGTACAGGCTGCTGCTTCTGTCCTTATCAGTAGAAGCTAGAGTAGCAAATTAGGAAGGATGTGGTGTTTGGTGTACAGAATTGTAGTTTTTTTACCATTATCAACTGCTCTGTTCACTGATGGGTTGGGAGAATAGAGGGAAAATGTGAGTTAATTCCAGCTAAGATGCTTTGTGTGCATGTGCTCACACACGCGCGCTGTTTTTAGCAGCTTTTGTTTTCACAGTTGGCATCATGCACACTGGAATTAGAAGGCAGTGCCTTTCAAAAATATTTGTTTTCTGGACTGAAGGCTGCAGTGCTGTTGTTGTGGCTCAGGGTGCCAGGCTCGGGGTTCCTCTCGGCTAGGGGTGGTGCGAGAGCTTTTCATCTTGTCTTTTTGCTGGCAAGCCTGTTACTGTGAGTGCAGGCTCGTGTGAAGACCTTCTCCACAACAGCAGGAGATATTAGCTGGGACTGTAAGAAAATTGGATATGACTATTGGAAGCAAGCGGTGAGTGCAGCTCTGAGTGAAAAGATGGCTATTGAAATCTGTGCATATGCATGCTAATTAATTTAAATAACTGGTTTAGGATTTTTTTCTTTTCCTTTAGAGATGAGCTACGTGTTCATTTTGGTGGCTGCCTCAAAAACCCAGGTGATCTAGCTATTATTCACAGAGTGTTTCATTTTATAGCTTCTGTTCTGTTACTGAATTTTTGTTCAGCTGCAAGCAGCTGTTTTCCATAGTAACAGCAACAAGAAAATGGCAACAGCATGTCAGAAAAATACCCTCTAGATGTAAAAAAAATATCAAAGGAGTGGCAACTGAAAGGTAGGGTTTGTTTTTGGTTTTTTAGTAAATTGACAAAACAGTCATTTTTCTTTGGGCTTTTTTTCAACATGACTGTGATTTCCTTGTTAGCAGTCTTGTAAAGTATTGTCTTTTGTCTCCACAGTGCTTGGCATTTGTGTAATATGATGACTCTTGTTGTACTGTTGGGATATTCTGATGATTGAATTCAGTGTGTAAGTATAGAACACATTAACTGGTTGACTTAAGTGAGCAGAAGTCATTCTAATTCCATGCAGGCAGTCTCTGGTGTGCTAAGACAGGTGTGCAGTAGATAAAGCAAGTAAGAATACAGCCATAAAAATTATTCATTTATCATTGATCCTTGATGTGCAGCAGAATGGAGGAGGGGCTTTTATTTTATTAACTAAGGAAAGAAAAACATCCCTCCCTCTGCCCTTTCCTACAAGATTCTTCCTTTCAGCATAAAGGTCCCTATGCTGTTATAAGAAATTTCATTTTAATCGCATTTGATTTTTACTGTGGGCCTATGCATTGTGCTGTTACCCATGACTGACTGGCCTACATTTTGTCCATCAAAATACCTTTGCTTATCTCTGCAGAACTGAGTGGGTCTGTTGAATTTATTTCTGATTTTCATGGGTTGAGAGGTAACATTTGTAGAAAAAGAATGAAAGTGAAGTGAAAATCCATTGCTGTGTGTGTTGCCGTGCAGGCAGGACAGGAGAGAGATTCTGCTGGGTTGGATGGTCTGGCAAGCAGTGCCTGTTTTACCATATTTCATTCTGTGATAAAGCCAGGTGATAATGCAAGAGTTGTTAAGCTAGAGTGATATTTTGCTTTATCACATTTGGTGCAACAACTAAGCTGTATTTGGTGTGACTGACTAAACACATAGCTGCCATCAGGGCACAGATAATATTAACAGGCATTCAGAGACAGAACTGGAAAACCAAAACTTACATGATAAATGGATTGTAGTATAACAGTGATGTGCTATGGAGTGTATTTTGTGAAATATCTTGCTGGTTTTGTACCTTCAGTTGTCTTCTGAAGTATATCAGGGCATCTGTTTCTTTTCTCCTTTTTTTGTTGTTTTTTAGGGGGGAAGGGGGGTGTGAGGCGGGAAGGCAGTGGGGTTGCAACAGAGCATTCTCTCTGCATTTGTTATTCTTTTCATCTTTACTAATGCTTTGGTTTTAAGGACATTGCCTTCAGTAGTGCTTCTGGGATATGCTAGTTGCCATCTTCTATCTCTTCAAACCAAGGCAGTGAACAGCTAGCTCTACTTATTTGTAGTGACTTATGTACTGTGCCTTGTCCTGGAGTGACCGTTACAGTACAGCTGTTATGGTGATTAATTAAATGATCTGTTTTCTGGAGGGTATTTTATTCTACACATTGATCTTTAAAGATTTCTAAATAATTTTGTAGTCCAAGTTCTTATTTGTCATCTTTGGAATATACTTCAATAGTGCTATACTGACTTGGTAGTGATAGCAGATACAGTGCTCATCAGAAAAATGGACCACCAGTAATGTAATTTCCCTTGTATTGGATGTCCAAATTGTGGTGTTCAGGTGTCAATGTCTCCTTGACATTGCAGTAGTAAAACCACTTTGAAGGTTTCAAAACCCTTGGGGTCCTGGAGCCTCTGAAAGAAAAAGCATGTGGGAATCAGATGAGGATTGAGATATCTTGCGGAAGTACAATGTCTGCATGTGAGTGAAGTGGTGAGTCAAGTTATAATCCATAGACATCTTGGGCTTGATTCAGTTGGCTAAACACAGGTGTCTAGTGAAACCCAAAATAGCCCAGTGTATCCTACTTGTCTTCCAGCTGCCAGCCCGTAGGGGAACTGCTGCATTTGAATCTTAAGTTTTTCAAATGGTAGAAGACACCTGTGTCTAGGTAACTAAATTGATCCCCTAGACTGTGAAACCAATGCATGATTAGTTTGTAGAGACTACTTTAGGGTGAGCTGATTTTATTAGATTGCACTGTTTGTGTCCTCAATTTGGAATGTTATTACCCTGTGCATCCCATTTCAACTTTGTAGCATCCTTTTGTGGTCTCAAGCAGAACTAGGGTTGATAGAAGAAACTGATCATTTGTAGACTGTTGCATAAGTGCTTTTGGATCCCATTGTGCCAGGCAAATACACAATGAAAAACGCTGTTTCACCACATAAAATTCACAGTTGAAAAAGTGAATCAGCAAGGGCTCTGACTATAAACAGAATTTTGGCATAAGCAAAGACACAATTGCTTTAAGCTACCTAATTATCTATTTTGAGCCAGGTTAGTTCTTTGATCCAGTTTTCTTTGGTGCTGTAAAATTCCTACTGGTAGTACCATGGAGAGAGCAGGATGACAAAATCAAGAGTGGACTGCAAAGAAGACTGCCTCTTCAGGCAAAATATCTGCATTTATATCAATGGGAAACAGGCATTCCATTTGCTCTCTTTGGCCAGTAAGATGGTACAGGGCACTTTGTTGCTTATGTAATTGTGCTTGTGCACAGAGGTCAGGTCTTTAACAAACATTGCATTTTTCAAATGTTGGCCAATGGATTTTTGCAAAGCTTATTTAATCTGGAATTTTAAAGTTGGAGTGTCTTGTGGCAGTGTTTGGCTTGGCCTGGAGCGTTCTCAAGAAACTGTAAATCAGACAGATAAAAATCAGAGTTGATCGAAGTGACTTTCATTTATTGACTTTCATTTATGACATTCAGTCAGATCCTTCTATCTCTCTGTCCAGATTTAGTCAAATCCTGAGTATGGAGCAAATGAAGGAAGTGGTTTGAGTTTGTTTTTTATGGCAACCAAAGATATTATCCTTCTGATAGGCATCTATACATAATTTGGTAATTGCTCATTGACTTCACTGGCAGGGTCCTATTAATGTGTGTGTGTGTGTGTATATATAGTTCTCCATGGTTTAATTTGCATGTAGTAGCTTACATTTATGCTACCTGTGTTTGGTTTATTAGAATAGTCTGCTGTGTAATTGCTGGGGGGCCTGAGGATGTCCGAACTGGGGAGGAGACTTGGTTGATTTCCCCAGCTTAAGGGTTACTTGGCCTTTACATTTCAGCCATGATCACGTATGCCCCAAGCTAACAGAGCTGGAAGGAAACTGAAAGATGTACTTGTGCATCTGGTTAGAGGATACCTAGTGCCATTATGGAGATACACATTTCCACCCCCACAGGGGTAAGTCATGGTGCTCTGTTTGGTGGCTATGGCCATTATGTGGAACGTGCAAGTCACAGAACAGAGCTTCTGCTGAGCTCACCTGGCTGATGAATGCTCAGTCTCTTGTCTCTCCATGCAGACCTCCTCTGTGAGAGCTGAGCTGTCTTCTAAGCGAGACCCTCTCAGAAATGTGGCAGACTGCTTTTTGTAATTAAGCAAATCCTTCCTTTCAATCGGAAGCAGATTTTGGGTTTCTACCCCCCACCATTCAGCTATGAAGCTCCTATACCTAAATACCAAAAGCAAGTACCAGTAAGAAAAGGCACATGTTAGTCTCCTGTACTGGACTTGCCCTTACTGAATTTACTGCTTTGTATCATTATAAGTCTGTTGACTACACTTCCTTTGCAGTTCAGATGAAATGAGTGGTGTAAGTTGTCTGACAGTCAGAGCTGTAATGTCATCACATGCTCAGGGATAGAGAAAGTTGTGTGAGCTTTCCCAGTTGTGTTGCATCAGGAAGGCTCTTACCCATGAGGGCAGTTGTGGCCTTGTATTGTGGGGATGAGGATGCTTTGGGTTTGAAGATAACTTAGATTTTAATGCTTTTCATAATGCCTGGTGTGTAATCTAGCATGAAAGTGGTATTTAAGTCAATTTTCATGTTTTCAGGAGACTGTTGTCTGTTTCACTTTGTGGTGTTTGTCTATGAGTCCCTTTCAGAGGTACCTTATCCTTGTATAATCCTATGGGCCTTATTTCCAGAACAGCTGTATTATGGACATACTGTTACATGAAGCACCAGCAGATTTAAAGTAGCTTAGTGTACTTGTTGATACTGATAATAATGTAACACCTTTGCAGGTTCTTGCCACTGTGTCCTCCTGGGGCTTGAAGCTTGTTTTCTTTTCCTCCTTTCTGAACAGTAAGCTCAAATCTCTCCAAAATCATGTGAGAAGCATGTTTTGCATGGGAACCCACTTACACAGAACACCAACTAGCCTCAGTGTTGAATATAGCCACCTTTCCTCAGACCAGTTTTCTGTGGCACTGCAAAATGTTTAACTGTGTGGAAGCTGTATGAAGGCAGCATGTATGTAATACATAAATTTTCTCTAACCATATTTGCAAATGTAGCATCTTTAAATTTCTCTGTGCTGTGATTCTTTATTTCCTTTTACTCTGTTTTGGAAGGTGACAGGACTACTGAAATATTTGTTGCTTCCGAGCCAGGGTAACATTAAACAGATTTGGTTATGTGCTTTGGGTATGTAAACATGTCAGATTGGTGGTATACTCTGTCCTGTTTGCTTCCATCAGCACAGCCACTCCTGATGTGCATGAGAAGTTCAATGTATGCTTTGCAAAACTGGCTGAGGTAGTGCATGTAATTTATGTCTTTGTGACATTTTGTGCCATGCCCTTGATTCTTACACACACCTAAGGGCAGCTGTTACACTGTCTTGTCTTATGGCTTATGTGTGTGAAGATGAATAGAGTGGCCTGAAGGATATTTTGGCACAGGTTAACTAGAAGAAATATTGCTCTACATGGGTTATCTAGACAATGAAAAATGCTGATTCAAACACAGTATTTCATACTTAAGGCTTGCAGTCTTCATTTGGTAAACATTACCATTAAAATTAGTAGGAACTTTTTGCAGATCTGGTTCTGCTTGTATTAAACTCCAAAGGGAAAACCTGCTAACTCTATAGAGATGCCATGAAACCAAGTCTTGAATAGTGTTGGTCTTTCTGACCTTACATCATTTTGATGTAAACAAAATTGCCTTCATCTAGTGTTGAAAATAGGAGTGAGTACATACTCTTTCATAAAACAGCATTGAATCTGAATCTGTCAGCTGACTTGAAGTTGTCTGAACCAACTGCTCTTACTTAAGAGCAATATGAAGAGATCCTAATTTAAAGAATATTCAGCTCTTAATTTCATGTTAAATTGAAAAATTATCTGTTAAAATTGAATTTTAAAATTTAACATTTCACGGGAGAGAGATTGTGTATGTAACTGTTCAGGAATCAAATTGTGAAAAAGCCATCTCTCTCAGAAGTACAATAGTGTTTTGTTACTTATATGTAAAAATCAGTGTGAAGTACAATTATTAAAAATCACATACATCAGGAAATTGACAATGTCCAGATTTTTTCCTTTTGGAACTTTTTTGCATACATGCAAAATATGACAGATCCAAGGACTAAAAAATAATAATGTTGAATGTAATTTGGTTGTACAGCTGTGTAAGTACAACCCACATCTTATCAGTTGTCTTCCCACAATATTTCGTTTTGAAGATTTGGTTTAATTTCATTAAAATATTAATGTAGTGTGTAATGCCTCCAAACTTTTGTTCTTGAATTTACAATGGACTTTAACTTATTTTACATGCTATTGTCTTAAACTTTTTTTTCATACACACTGATGTTAACCACCTGTAGATTTATTTTCCAAACCGGTACAGTAATGTTGATAACCTGTTTACATTGAAAATTCGAGTTAAGTTTACTTTACAAATAGGCTGGCAAAGATGTCTCTTTCACAGTGGCCTCCAAAGAGAACTTGGGCAGTGCATGACTACAGGGTTCCTATTTCAAAATACAGAGACCAGTGCTGGTAGTAGCATGAATGATATTAGCAGCTTTCTGAAGCCTTTTACTTCTCTGTTGCTCTTCTTTTCTAAGCTCACAGTGTCTCTTCAGCCTTTAAGCAGAGAGCAAACCTGTCTCCTCTCAGTGCTCCAGAGGTACTTTTTTCCCTGCCTTCTGTTTCTTTCCCAATTTGTCTTTATCTGGTGAGCACAAATGAACTGCAGGTCTTGTGGCAAAGCACAAGCTTGGAGCTGCAAAAGCCTGTTTCCAGGCTAGAGAAATAGAGAGTGTAAAATTGGAACAAACTCCAAAATATTTCTGTCTAAGATAAGGCATTTTTGGCCATTGTTTGTCATTTGTGCTGACATGGCAAAAAGTTCAAGTTTAAATAAGCCTGACTGGAAAATATGATTCTTTGTAAAGTTCCTTTTCTGTCTTTTTTTTTTTAGTAATTATTCATTTCCCTTTCCCAGTTTTTTTTGTTGGTTTGGGGGAGGGTGTTTTGTTCTTTTTTAGTTTTGGCAAACACTTTATTATCATTCATTTCATTTTTCACCAGTTATTGAAAAATTCAACCTCCACATTTGTAATTAGAGTTCATGGTATTCAGTTCACATTTAATGGTATTCAGTTCACACAGCGTAGTGTTGATTTTCACATGGAGAAGAAACTTGTTTTCTGCACTTTGTTACTGATTCTGAAACAAGAAGATAACTAAGTTTAAGTCTTAGGATTCCTCTTCTCTAGACAGTTTTCTTTTCTCCCAACATTTACACCTTTGGCAGTGGCACATCCATCAGCACAGGAGGTCTGCTGTGCATTTAACTAGGCCATGCGCGCTGCAGCGCCTCAGGGTATACAAAGGTTGTGTTGCATCCTGTGGTGCTCTATAATTTAGCCTGACATTCTGCTTTGACTCATCACGTTACATTAGGTACACCATGTGTGCCCAAACACGAGAGGATGTTTTTGTGCTGTACAGTTACTACAGATTGGAGGATTTGGTGTTGCATGTTGGATGTGATCTTGGTGTTCAAGCTTTCCTGGATCGATGCATTGACCTGGCGCTGAAGGAAGTAAATCAGCAGCACACTAACAATGTCTTCTTCTCTCTAGACAGGCTGACATAGGGGCCCTGAGGGAAATCCCACAAGAGAAGAGGGATCAGCTGGACCCAAATTTAGGCCACAAGTCTGTATTGTCTTCCAAGTATCGGTATCTTCAGAAACCTGGCATGGAGACATCAAGGTCCCCTTCACCTCAGTTTGCACCACAGAAGCTCACTGATAAACCTCCTGTGTCTGTACAGGATGAGAACTCAGCCAGGTACTCTCTCTCTTAATATTTTATTCCACTTTTTGCCCAGTTAGATCTTATTAATGGCTAACTGTCAATTTTCTTCAATAAAAGCACATCCTTTGGACTCATTAAGTATGAGCCATCCCAGTATATCCTAAGGACTTGTGTGAAATTTGCCTTGGTACCATTAAAGTCCTTCAGCTGGTCTGTAGTTTCAGTTGCTTGATGCTGCTGAAGTGTTACAGCTGGTAGTAGAAAATGAAAGGGCTGAATTCAAATGGATTTTCCACTGTAAGTCTGGGTGAAATCAGAAGATTCCCTTGTCATCATTTCTGCCACCCAAGTGTGTGTGAATATGAATCAGTGAGGGGCAAAGCAGATGTGGGAAGGGAAGCTCTATTCCTTTGTGAGAACATTTGCTTTGAAAGTGCACACAGCAAGGTACATAGCCAAATCATGAGTGTTTTCATGTTGCTCTTACACTGAAACAGGGCACTTCCAGCTAGTCTGCAGAGGGATCCACAGCAGTATTTTTGTTGAGATGGGCTGAAGATTCAGCAGGAGAATGTCGGTCCTTTCCCAGGCTAGATAAACTCAGTATTAGACAAACCGACTGAAATTAATTGATTGGTGTGTCTGTCCTATGCTGCTAACATCATAAAAGCTTATTCTCCCCCAAGATAACAGACTTTTCCACAAAGCTCAGGAATCCTAGTCTTCATAAATCCTTCAGTGCTATAATTCATGGTTAAAGAATGAAAACAAAACTTCCAAGCTGAATAAATGTAGAGGTTGCTCTCTGAGCAAAAGTATTTGGAATAGCTTTTCTCTACTGTAATGTGAATGGTTGAGTAGACTCAATCATGCTGGTTTCCATTGTGTCTTATGACATAGAAAACATGAATCACTTTTTTCCTAAATATGCCTTGATTTTTTTCCTACGTATGCCTTGATTTTTTTTTTTTTTCCTCTTGCAACCAGAGGGGAAAAAAAGACATTTCATCCTGTACTGTTTTGAACATGAAGTAATAATAAAATTGACTATGCAAAGTGCAGCATGTCTTGAGAACCCTAGCATCTATGTGCAGAGGTAGAAGACCCGCTCCAAAAGTTGGATCAGTATGCCAAAGCAAGTCCACAGACTACTTGAGGAAAGTAAATACCTATTGGGAGGCTAATTCAGAAGCAAATAGACCTTTAAAATATAAGATACAACTTCTGAGAAATGTGAAGTCAAACAGATTTTGCTATTTGCTATGAAAGAAACATGCAGCACAATAAGGTATGAGTTTATTTTTAAGGAAAGTGACACACCCACACTTAGTGCTGTAGTATGTCTTGCTCAGTTATCTGAAAGGCAACAAGCTACCCAACCAGATGAAACCAGATATTTTAGCTAATAGGCAATGTTCCTTTACTTGTTGTAGAGCTTCCAAAACCACATTATGACAGTAATTTTAAACTTTCTGCAAACTCTAAACCACTGAACTAGGCATCAGTTTCTTATATGGCTTATATACAGTACAGATGTTTCAGTAATGTTACTTAACATGTTATTGTCCAGCTTAAAAATCTGAGTTAGCCTCCTCTTTAAATAGCTTGCTTCACTGAATGTCCAAGGTTGGCCCTTTGTGCTATGCAGTACAGAATTTTGGCTATAAGCCTCCCTTAAAAGGAGTATCCAGAATTGTGTGTGTTGTCCTCTTCAGTGCCTTTTCTCTTCTTTAAGTAAAACAACTAGGACACTATGGTGAGATCTACTTATTAAACATCTATATCCTGTGTGAAGTTTTACAAATACAGAATTTAAAAACAACAAAATTAATGTAATTAAGTTTTGAGTGATTTCCAGCTTTTCTATGTGCGATTCATTGTTATTCTTGTAGCTCAGCAAAGGCCTAGCCTGCAGGATGCTTACATCTGGTCTGTTGTCACTTCACTTGGAAGAGCTGAGAATTGATGAGGGCGTAACAAACTCCCCAGACAGCTAAGATGCCTGTCAATCCAAAAGCTGAGGCCAGTACTGGATCTGTGTGAGGAAATGAGGTTGAGCTTGAGGCTTGTTTTCCTCTATATGTGTGGCAACAAAGAGGTCAAAAGGCAGTTGAGCAGCTCTGTTGCAACTCTGGGGCCTGGCTGCTGAGATCAGACTCTTAAATTTGTGGAAACAAACAGAAGGCCTGTGCTGTGAGTCTTGTGCAAGGCTGGTGTTAGGATTACTTACAAATGAACTAACACTATTTAAAATGTAAGAGGAGAAAAGCAAATACGTAGATACAGAGTTTGAGATACAGTACAAAGAATATTCCATTACCTAGATCTGTTATCTACCTTTTTTCACATTTGGACATCCCCTCTGATTTGCAGATAAGAATTGAGATGTAAAGTTCTTCAATTTCTAAGCTGAATTTTCCTTATTTTCCAGAATTGAAAGGGTTATTGATAACAATACTACGGTAAAAATGGTTCCCATCAAGATAGTCCATTCTGAGAGCAACGCAGAGAAGGAAAGTCGGCAAAGTCTTGTCAGTACTATGGAGCCTCCTGCTTTACCCAGTGGTTTGGAAAAGGACCAAATTAAAACACTCAGCACTTCTGAGCAATCCTATTCACGATTCTGTGCTTACACCAGGCAAGGTGTAGAGCCAGAAGCCAGAACCAAACCAGCTGACCCTCAACCATCTGAAGAAACTGGGAGCAGTTTGAAGGACAGCAGCGCTGCCACACCACCAGTCAGCTATGTAAAGGCCAAAGAGAAGACCTTTGAAGACTGGAAGTCAGAGGAACTAGCCAGAGAGATTGTGGGAAGAGATAAATCTCTAGCAGACATACTAGATCCTAATGTGAAAATGAAAACAGCAATGGATCTGATGGTTGGTATATTCCCTAAAGATGAACACCTCCTAGGAGAAGCTCAGCAGCGCAGGAAGCTCCTGCTGAAAGTTCCTTCTCCGAAAATTTCAGAGGAGAAGTGAGTATTACTTTATGTAGGCCAGTAGTTCCTTGTAAGCTGCTATCCAAACTGTGTCAGTTTTCCTAGGGGGCTGAAGGTGAGGATCCTGCTACTGTTGAGGTTTGGGACTTTTCTAAGACTTTTCCGTTAAAACAGTAATCAAGTGTAATGCTGTAGCAATACCACTAATGACAGAAAAATAAGTGTTGTACAATATGAAGGGTTTCCTAACACCTGGTTGAAAACTATTTGTATGAGACCTTAAGGAGTTAATTAACTTGTCCCATTTCATAGCGATTAGATGTTTTACCAAGATCATCCAGTCTAGTAACTGAATAGAGAAGGTACCATATTTTAGCCTTTTTAAGTGATGAAAATTTGTGAAGGCAACTTGAAGTCAGCATGAGGCATTTCCTGGAAGTGAATGAGAACAAAGTAAGATAATACTTAACTTCTGTCCATGTTGATGTTCTGTGTGTCTTTTTTGTTGGTATGAGTTATCAAATTAAGTTGTAGGCTTCTTGAGAAGATCATGTGTAATTCCATAATCAAAAAGATGAATATTTCCATTGTAGTATTCCATATTTGGCAGATTGAAAGGATAGTCTCTATGACACTGAGGTCTTACAGTACTTAGTAAAATGTAACTTTACATATTGTTTCCAAATGAGGTATCTGAGGTCTATTTCTATCATTGTAATGGTGAAAGGTCTTCTGGACTACTTCAGCTTCTGCTTTTAGTGGATACGTGCTGACTTCATGCAGATTTTCTCAATAACTAGTATTTATTTATCCTGTTCACATAGGTAATGGCATTCTGTTGAAGCCTGCTTGCTTGGTGAAATGATGACTCTAAAAGATAGTCCTTTCTTTTGAGTAACTAGGGTGTCAAGGCAGTTAATGAAAGTTTTGACTTTTTACCAGGAAAGAGGAGCAGAGTGCACCATCTGCCATTTCCCTGACAAGCAATTCTACTTACTATAGCACATCTGCACCGAAGGCAGAACTGCTGATTAAAATGAAGGACATGCAGGAGCAGCAGCAGCAGAGTGAGGATGATTCTGAAGATGAGCTGGATCATGACTTGTCAGAAAAGAAGGTAAGAGACACTTCCAAAAGTGTAATGGGAGGCTTTCAGTCGTGTGGATTTCATTAACTGTGTGCTTGCTAGGTAAACACCCTTAAATAAAAGGCCTTCTAGATGTGCAAGATCACTTGAAAATCAGCCTGTGTGAATTTAGGAACTTCATATATTGGTGCTTTTTTTTTTTTTGAAGCTTGGCACATGTTTTAGACAGTCACAATGGGGTAGAAGTTTGGGGGAGGTCATTTTCAAATATTGTTTTCCATTTGAGTTTCTAGTATATTTCTCTCCCTTAGAGTATACAAAGAACCAGTAGTGTTTATGTATCCCAGTGTAACTGATGGAGGTTTCAGTTGCTCCATATTTTTGAAATTCAAGTCCAAAATTTGGGTTTGGCAGGGAGAACACCACACACCCTTTCTTTTCTCTCTCTTTTTTTTTTTTTTATCTTCTGTTTTTATGAACAATGAACCACTTTGCCCTCTACTTCTCCTGCCTCCCGGATTGGTAACAGTAGTGGTGGGAGATGGCTAATCAGCTTGGTGGATTCAGTGGAGTTAGACAACACAAGGTATTAAAATGATGGTACAATGACATTTCTGTGGTTTGAGAAAGTGTTGCCCTGTGTTAAAACCATCACACCTATCTCATTGGTGATTTTTGCACAAAAGAATCATAGTTCCCAATACAGATAAGCTGGAAGAAATTGTATGTTTGATCGTTTAGTGTGATGTAGTTTATTTAACTAAGCTAGTAATGCAGTGGTGTGCAAATCTTTTCTATTAAAGTGAGCTCTCTGCTTAAGAACTGCCAGGGTGAATTTGGTGATCTAGTCCCAAAGAAATGTCTTCTGATTAAGTACAAGGAATATATTTCATTGCTAAGAATGAGAGATTCCATAGGAGATTCCTACCTCTGGTTCAGTACGTGAGTGGATGCCTGTGCATTTGAGGGGGCTCTAGTGTTTTTGTTACCACTCTGGGTTTTGTAATCTCCCTCAGCCTTCCCTCCCTCCCTCCCTTTGCCCCCAGCACATCACACAGTTCAATACGACGTGCATTGCCAGCAGCATGCTATGGTTGCAGTAGGAGAGTTGCCCTTACCCTTTTGCCAGACAGCTGCTGAATCCAACAGCTGTACTACTTAGACAAATTAAGGATTTCACTGCATTTTGAATAATTTGGTTTTAGCTGGTGCCACATGTGATGGTCACATTCATCAGTTTTGCTAGAGTTAGTTTCCCTCTCATTAATTAAGGATTTTATGTACGGGGAGTGTCTTAAACCTTTTTTACTTGCTGAACAAACTAAATGCTAAAACTTGTATAAGCAAAAGTGCCATTTATTTGTGTTGGTGTCTGTTAACAGGAAAATCATATTCATGCCTTACGTATTCCTCCCTCCATCCTCCTAGCTCCAGTACACACCTCTCATCATATGAGATAGGAAGTATTTAATGAAGAGCTTCTAGCAGAGCTCCTCCATCTTCTTTGAATATATATATTGTTGTAACTACACATAAATTGCTGCTTACATTTCTCCTTGCTCCTCCACGTGCAGTAGAATGCAAGCACTCAGTTCAGTGGGCTTTCATCTTGGATCTTGTCAGAAAATATATAAAACTCATGGTAAGTGGGTCAAGGCATCTTTGTAAAACAGCCAGAAAATATAATAGCAGGCTTTATGACTTCAGTTATTTTAGAGGAGACATACACCCAGAAACCTGTTTCTTGATTCCTAGAAATTGGTCAGTTCTGTTACAAGATATCGTAATTGCAGTCTACTGTGGAATGATTGTAGTATTTGTCATTATCTGCTCTGCAAAACAGAAATGTGTTGTGCTTTCTGTTTTTTTGTTGTTTTTTTTTATGAATATAGGTATTTCGTATACTTTGGTGAGGGGATAATCCCTGTATTCCCAGCTATCAGGAGTGGAATGTGTGTCTCATGTACTGAGTTTAACGTAGGTTTACCACAATTATAAAACATTGAACAGATGTTGAAGACACGAGAGTGTTTTTTGTAGTAAGCAAAATCCATGTGTGGCTGAGTAGGATTTGTCCCCTTTTCCTTTAGCAAAGTTTTAGCAGTTCCTGAAGAGTGTAAAAATAACTGAAGAATACCAAGTTTCTTCTGCTTTTAGTCCTGAACTTCATGTGAAATGCGGTGGTGAGCTGGGAGCAGAGTAATTTATGTAAAGCATGCCAAGCAGTGAACCCACCTAAGCAGCACTCTGCTGAGGTACTTTCTGTGTTGCTAGTCAGATTAGCAGGAATTGCTGGAAAAAGATGAGGTTTTCTTGCTTTCTTGTTTACTAGTACAGAATTCACAGCTATAAATTATTCATCTGCTAGTTTCAAGATGTAGATTGAAGCTCTTCTGGCTCAGTGGATACTGATCATAAAACAGGTTTTCTGCTGATTAGCAAAAGCATGTAGTGAGCTCACAGTTGCTGTATCTAAAGACTGCTTCATCTGGGTTGGAAGCAATCAGTGATCATAATGGAGGTCTCAATAGACATAAAAATATTAGAGAGGCAAGTACTTATGACATTCTCACCTGTAAAGGCAATCCTTTAGAGGCTAGCTTAGGGCATCTGAACAGGATGCTACTGTGAAAAATTTGGGGGTTTTTATTAAAAAAAACAAACAACAAAAAAAAACCCCCCCAAAAAAACCCAAAACCTTTGAGAGAGCAAATCTGGATTGCTAGACCAGATTGCTAAATGCTAAGCACAGGTATGGCTTTTTTTTCATTAGAGAAAGTTGCAGTGCAGCTGCAGCAGTGAAAAGCTTGAGGTAGTAACATTGAGCACAACAGGATTCTTGTGTGTTTCAGCTGGTAGAACAGCAGCATTTTGCATGTGCATGTCATCTGAGGGAAAAGAGAGCATAGCACTGTGACCTACATAATCCAAATCAAACTGCATTTGCATTGAGAGAAGGGGGGGGAAAAAAACCAAATCCTGCAGATTAATCAGTCAGTAAAGCAGGCATCTGTAGAACTGCTTACTACCTTAATCTTTGGGGCACCCAGACTATGAGATAACTCAAATCCAGATTAACCTGCCCTGAATATATTAAATCAAAAAGGAGAAAACCAGCCCAGATAATCCATGTGTTGAATTTCTACTTTCCAAAAGGCTGTTCAGTTTTCAGGATGTAGTTCCTTTCTGTTAAGATGGCAGATTTGTTTTGGTTGGGGGTTTTTGTTGTTGTTGCATTTGGGAGTTGTTTCCAAAATAAATTGGCAATGACTCTTCATTGGCATGTGAGAGCGGTAGCAGCTATCAGTATATTTCCTGGTAATCATGAAGACTTGTAATCAAATTTGTGTTTAGAAAGCAGAGTTCCTAAAGAATGTCATGAGTCTTTCTTTCAAAAAAAAAAAATGGAGTGCTGTGAAATAATAACTATTTTAAATGATGTAATTTTTATTCAGAAATTGCTCTAAGAGGTGTATGTTTAGAGAACGCTTCGGAAATTTTTCTTACCTGCAATTAGCTGAATACTAACTAGGTATCTACATTTAAATGAGACATTTTTACATTGTTAGGATAGATGTCTAGCTGCACTGACTTCCACCCCTTGTGCACAAGTGAAAGCTAATGGATACCTAAGAAACAAGACCTCTTGCCCAAATGCAAGGTGGTAGTTGGACAGCACATACAGAGGACAGGTTGCTGAGGGAGAAGATATGGGTTCTTGGTCTGGCTCCACTGATGTTGCACCTGACATGCTGCTTTAAAACCCGAGCATGTACATTCCAGGCCATGGAGGCTTATATGAAACACTGACAAACTGCAGGTGAGGTGGTATATTCACCTAGCATAGTAAAGTGACAGCCAAAGATGTTTGATCCTTGGGCAGAGCCTCTTTGCACACCTCCACACAGGGCTGCTGTGCATACAGAAGTAGATTCTGTTCCCTATTCCACAAGGATTGTGAACTCCCTACAGAAACTTATAAGGCACTATGGTTTTCTGAGAGTGGAAGGACTGCTGTTGAAGGGATGCTGAGATTATGTAGAAAGGAAGAAAAAGCTAGGCAGTGCCCTAGTTTTAAATGCATCATGTGGAAAACACAGGGTTGTTTTCCTGGTACTGTTTATCTTCCTAAACACAGCACTTGAGAAAGGTATTATGGACCAGGTATTTAGAGAGAAAAGGATGCACTGTTCTTTATGCTGTTCCATAGCAGGCTTTGAAGCTGTTCAAAGAAGCAGGAATGCTTGCAAGGGGTGGTGGGGTGGGTGGAAGTCCTTCATCTTTTGACACAAAGGTAAGTTGCTTTAACACAGTTCTCAAGATAGGCATTGTAGACCTATATCCTGAACCTTTATATCCAGAGGTATAGACCTTGGATGTATACTTACACATGTATTTGTTTGTAGTGCACTCATTGTCAACGCCACGTGGGAGTTTGTGTATTAAAATGCTACATTTCTGACATGACTTTGAGAAGTGGTGAAAAATGCAATAGTACTAAAAAAATCTCATCCCTTTTATTTTCCACAGCAAGAACTTATTGACAGCATCAGCAGGAAGCTGCAGGTGCTGAAGGAAGCACGAGAGACACTTCTGGAAGACATCCAAGCAAATAATATACTAGGGGAGGAGGTAGAGGCCATTGTGAAAGAAGTCTGCAAATCAAATGAGTTCAACAAATTCAAGATGTTTATTGGTGACCTTGACAAAGTGGTCAATCTCCTGCTGTCACTGTCAGGTCGTCTGGCCCGGGTAGAAAATGCTCTTAATAACCTGGATGAAAATACCTCTCCAGAAGAGCGGGTAAGAAAGGCCAATAATAATATCACTGCATGTAGTGAACCTGCTGTGGAGGTTTCTCTTGGTTTTGTTTATCTAGATTGCAAAGCTCAAGATGCGGGATAGTGAATGGATAAAGCTCATAAGGCCATTTTCTTTAGATTTCTTGGATTCCTGCTGTGTCTCTTCAGCATGCTTTGTTGTTTCACCAATAAGAACCAGTAAGTGCTGGGACTAGTCTGAAGCTGTGATTTTGCTGTTTGGCCCTAGCTGCTGCCAAACATACTTTTTTAATGACTGTCCAGATCCTTGTCTGACTGAGGTGAAGGGAAGGTATTTGACAGCTTACTTGAGGACAGATCAAAGCTTCTGAAACGTAAAGAAATTTAATCCTTCTTTAGTCTTCTTTTTTCTGCATATGGTTGCAGTTGCCTAATAGGCTCAAAGATGAGTGTGAGCTGGGGAAAGAACTACCAGATGATATAACCATATAGGAAACACAGTTTGAGAGCTGTGATAAAAATAGTTTATTGGCTAGGTGTGGAAAAGGAAAGAGGTGAGTAGGTGGTATAGTAAGGGCAGTCAGAAATTGTCTGTGTGCTCTGCTGTCAAATTTAGACTGATGGAATCCAAATCTAACATGTTTTAATCCTCATTCATCTTCTCATGCACTAACACCAAAGTCTTGCCGTAGTAACATCAGAAATACCTCGAAAAGTGTTGGTCAGTGATGCTTCTCAAATGGGTCAAGTCCCCTGGTACTCTGACTATAAATACAATGTGTGTAGAGTTACAAGTGCATTTCTTTGAATTCAGACTGGCATATGTGGCTTCTTTAGTTGTCCTTCGGTATTTTGTAGGTCACACAGTGATATTTGGTGTACTACTAACGTACCATATAAACAAAATGGGGAGATTGGGGAGATTACTTCTATCTCTGGGATCATATCCCTAGTGATCACTGATCTTTATTTTTTTTTTTAAGCTGATGTTGTCTAATAAACATTACTCTGATAGTTTTCCACTTTCTAGGAACCACCAACAGCTCAGCAGACTTTCTGATTAAGCAGCTGATCAGCAGGCAAATAATCATGGCTGAATTAATATTCTATTAGATGCTCTTTTGCCACAAGGAGTAGCATCAAGTATTTCAACTTTAACTTCTGAATGAGGCTTCATCTGAAATAGCTACCATCCCTCTCCCTTCCACACAGTGAGACTAGTGTTTCCTCATTACTTTCCTTATCAGTCAAAGCCAAAGAGCATTGAGAACCCTAAAACACTAAACCAGCAGTCCACAGATGTGATGAGGTGCCTAGACTCATGCAACCTGCTACTGCAAGACTAGGGACAAATACCAGGGACAGTAATTTAGGAACTGGGTGGTAGGAATTCAAATACATGGAGGGAGTTCCTCTTCATATGGCTGTGGTTCAAAGCAACAACATTCTTGAGAAAGACTCTCAATAGAAAGAGCCAAAGATCATTCCATCAGAGGAGCTTCAGATGGCCTGTGTTTGTCTGCGACTTCAGAGCTAACCATAAAAACCCTTTTGCACTCTGCTTGGCTTTGGTTGGTTGAAGACAGTTAGATGAAGCCATTTGACATCGCTTACACCTTTACACCTGGTGACCCATTTACCCATTGCTCAACGAACCTCTTCAAGAGTGGTGTCTTGAGCCTGCTGCTGTGTGCTTCAATTTACCCTTCAAACCAGACTTTCTGGTGTCAGTTGTCTTTGCCAGAGGTAAAAGCAAATTCGAGAGATACCTCTTTTGCCTTCTTTCTATCTGCATCCCACTTCTCTTAGGTATTCCCTAAGCCTCCACAAGGGCTACTAAGATGTAATACAAAGTTCATAACAAAAGTAGTATTTATTTTCCTTGAATTGTCAGCTTACATTCATCTTAAATTCATGCCATAGGCTTGGTAAGAAGAAGCCATATAACTTAAATCCCAGAAATTGTTATGAAGAACTAAACATGTGATTGTTTTTGGCATCTGACAATGATAGCAAGTGGCCTGAAAAACCACAGAGCTAGTTCATCCCAAGGTTATGTGGGTAACCCTACAACTGAGCTACCAGCTAGTTCCCCTGCTGAATTTAGGAGAAGAGTACTTCCATCTCCTTGCAGCAGATAATTCCACTTGCAATTTGCAGTGGTGGTTGTTCCCCCCTCCATAAGCTCAAAGGAAGATTAAACTCTGTTTTTTCTAATAATGTGTGATTTCTGTGGCTTGTCTTCCATAGCTGTCTTGAATCCCAAGTTAATCTAAGGCTATGTATTTTAAGTACATTGAGAGCACACATCTGAAAAATGTGTGGAACCCCCTCGGAGTTTTGTGCTGTCTGTAGAAGAAGAGGCAGCACGGAATATATGTGCAGCTCTGACAGATAGGTCTGTTAAAGCTTGCTCTCTGTCTTATACTTCTGTCTTGAAAAGACTCTTGTAGTCTACAAAAACACTTTTCTGTAAATCCTTTGGCCTTATTATGGCATGTGTGATTTAACATAAAGCCCAAATGAAAAAGAAAGACACATGTATTTTAACAGACTGTGGTTTATTTGAAAACATAAGTTCTCAAAGAAAATTCATGTCTGAAGCAAAGCTTAAAGTTATGGAGTGGTACCTCTTAGGAGCACTTTGTAATTAAGTTTAGAAGTCTGTACAGGAATTCTTGATGTCAGAGAAGGCCAGCCATGCTCTGTCACTGGAAAAAGGTGATCACTTCTAGGCAGACGTCTGAAAAAGGACAGACTGGGAATGTTCCTGTTTCTTTCCATGTATTGCTAAAGGAATGTAGCTGAGTGATTCAGGTGTGGCTGTCTACTGTGTAGATGTACCTCACCCTTCACCCTTGTATGTATATGGGAATGAGTTATAGCTCCAGTCCTCTTTCTTTATGTGTTTCCTTGTTCAACCTCCCTGTTTCCTCTTTTGTCTCTTGTTAGGGCATGAAGCAGGAAGTTTACAGCCCTTTTGGGAAGATGATGCTTTCATTTTACTTTTTCTTCTCCCCTATTGTCTTGCCCCAGCTCTCACTCTTGCTCCTGCTGTAAGACCACACAGTTTTACATCTCATGGAGAAGCTGTGTGAATTGCAGCAGATCTGCAAAATGCCCGTGTCAGGAGCTACGTAAGAATAAATGGCTCCATTAATTAGTCTGTATCTGGGGTGTGTAAGCACAGCTGTAGCAGTGTGGAAGTTTGGTGCTGTGTATTGAAGATGTAAGACATTGCTGAGTGAAGTCTTAATTTGCAGAACTTGCAACTGTATCTTATACAACTATCCTGAACTACTAAATAGTCATCTTTGAAGTTCTTGCTCTTGAGGCCAGTAGAAGTTACTAGTGAATCTTGCATTGATTGACAACTTTTTTTCCTGTTTGTTAATGCATTTTATTAGAATAAGTTTAAGAAACAATCTTACTCCACCTCTCAAGTATTAAGGCAAGTCTTTGTCTTTGCAGATAAAACAGACTTGAGACTTATAACACTGAAGCTGTTGTCCCAGCCTGGTGAACCCAGTGAATTTTTAACTGTTTTTCTTTTCTTCTCAGCGGACGTTGGTAGAGAAGCAGAAGCTGCTGACCCAGCAACATGAAGATGCAAGGGAACTGAAGGAAAACCTGGATCGTCGAGAGCGCATTGTCTTTGACATTTTGGCAAACTACTTGAGTGAGGAGAACTTGGCAGACTATGAGCACTTTGTAAAAATGAAGTCAGCCCTCATCATTGAGCAGCGAGAGCTTGAGGACAAGATAAAGCTGGGGGAAGAGCAGCTCAAGTGTCTGACCGATAGCCTCCAACCTGAACGGCTCAAATAAGAGGACCACGTTTGACCAAGGATGTGAAAAATGGGGAAAGAAGGAAAGGATGAGGGAGTTTCCATGTATACAGATGAGTGTCTTGGCTTGTCAGAGGGTCTGGTAGAGAAACAAGTGTACAAGAGAAAAATAGCTTTCACAGCAGCAAGAAAGTTCTCTTTCACTTTTTTGAGATGTATTTAATTTTTTAAACACATTTTTATTGCTGGACTCTACAGCTGTTTCTCATTGCTTAACTTACAGAAAAGGATAGACTCTTAACCATTCTGCTCAGCAAGTTGAAAGTCCGTGGCAGTTGTGCATGCAAACAGAATTTTTTAGATTAGGTTGTATACTTTCTTTATGTTCAGATGTTGTACAGACTGCTGGGAACCCAACAGCAATTTATGAATGCACACAAATTTAGAAGCTCTAAATTTAGTGTCTTTTTATTTTTTTTAAAGGCATTAAATAGGGGAAGCATGCATCTTATAGCTAATATATTCAGATTCCTGAAACAGTGTCACTCTGATCCTGTGGCATCAGACACTTTTTTGTAATACTGTATATAGGATGGCACTTTCCCCTTGCAGAAAGTAACTTCAAAATCAGCCTCAGTTCAACACTTCTTAAACCAGCTCACAAATCACCTATTGGCTACCTTGCTGAATCTTGTTTTAAGCATTATTTTGCAAGACATGTTTGTACTCCCTCTTACTGCAATGCAAGTGATTTTCTTTACCAAGTTATACTTGATTTAAGAAACAGGCTGGAAGTACTGTGCTGATTTTGTTCAAAACATTTCTCATCTAAATTATTTAGAAGGCTCTCTGCTCTTGTGGTTTTTATGCATGTTGTTATTCTTCACCCAAACTTTCTATGCTTTATGAGAATAAATGTAGGCTAAGGACATGGTTTCTATTTTCTTCTGATTGCTCAACATTGTGATGGTTTTACAGAGACAGTTAAGTTACACTGAAGCTGACCTGCATAATGCTGTTTGTTGTTTCTGCTTTGTCAGACTACCAAATGCAATATAAACACTTACACCATGTAAATACTGTGCATTACTGAAGCAACTCTGCTTTGTAACTGTGAACGTAAGTGGGTTTAGTTTGGTATTTCCATTGCACAATGACAAATGCATTCTAGTTCACAGTATCAGGTTACTGGGTGTGTTTTTGTAACACTGCCATTGACTTATAACACATGTTATTTCCAGTAGCTCTAAAAAGAGGTGCTAACTCATTTCTTAGCACAGTAGTAGGTTAAGCTGACTTGTTGAGATACCTACAGAGAGGTTCTGTAATGTCTAAACGTCAAATTCTATGTTAAAATGAGGTTTTGCAGGCAAAGGAAAATCTTGGATGACATTGTGTAATGTCATTTACATTGGAGTATGGAAAACAAATTTATTTCTCCATAGATGAACAGGCTGCCCAACAAGAAGCCATTTTCAAGGCTGATGTGAATGCCAGTCTGTGGCTAAGCAGGTTGAAAATGTAAGTGGCAGCTGTGGCACTTCAGTGCAGTGGCAGCATTCACAAAAGGTTTTCTGTCCTCCTTAACCAAATCTTCTTTTTGCGGGGAGAGAACCGTAGAGGCACTGATCAGTGAGTTCCTTGTGAGCTGGAGAATTGGGGAGCAAAAGTCTTCTGGAACTGGTTCCATCACAGACAAGATTGTCAAGGGATCAGCGCTTCCTGCTCTGGGGAGGCTGGGGCACCCTCTCCTTGCTCTAACTTCTCGGTTTTGCCAGCTTCAGAAAGCTTCGGAGCAAGTCACTTTGGAGATGAGTTCCTTTCCAGACAGGTGGAAACATTAAAAGGACTGTGTTGCCCCCTTATAGTGCACTACTTTGTATACCTGGACCAAATCTCTAATGAAATCACATTGACGTGTATCAGCTGAGGTCAAATGGAGCTGCCATTTTTACAAGACCTACAGCTGACCTTAGTTTCTTCCTCCTAGTTCAGAAATGTAGTCTTTTTGCATCTCACAGTTATATGCTGCTACGTTCCTAGGACAAGTGATCCCTGTGCCCTTAAACTTATCCCTTAACCATAACAAACCCCAAACTAAACAATTCCCAAATAAATTATGCTTGTCTTTTAGTGTGGAGAAAAGTGTTCATTGTTTTATCTGTGGCATTTTAAAGATTTTGCATATTGTGGTTACTCTGAAATGTGTATGTGAAATGTGAATAATAATATAATTACAATGTATTTGTATACAGTACTTTGATTTAGATCTTTCTGATAAAAGGTAGCAATATTGTGAATGCTATATATGTATATTACCCTTTTCAAAGAACACTTGTGTAGACACTATTCTCTTGTTTCCTTTTTTAAAACTGTTGAAAATCTCACACCCAGGAACCTGAAGACAGTTGCCTCCCAATGTTTTATGTAAATCTGTAAATAGCTATACTGTTGCTTTTTGAAAAAAATCTGGTGCTAATGTTTTGCCTTGGGCATCCTGGGGATGGTTGTGTCTCCACCCTATGTTGTTCTCAATTCTTGATCTCTTTGTATAGTGAAAGATTTCCACTATGTTTCTCCAACTGTTTGGATCCTGCAGCCCAGAGTGAAAATGTACAGTTTTCCTGCCTGACACTTAACACTTACGTACTGGCAAATGGTATTGCTTGACTTTGAGAAAATAAACTATATATTTCAATGTAGAATTAGGTTTTGTGTGCAGTTTTAACTGTCAAAACATACTGGTTTGCTGTAGAGTGTTAGCCATTTTCACCTACAGCTTTGAAAGGCCAGGCCAGTTACCTTGTGGTCTGAAGTAGCTTGTTCTCTTTTCACAGTATTTAACATGTTGACTAATTGATCATTCTCAAGTTCCCCATGTAAGTAAGTACCAGAAATGTCTTCATGTCTATTCAGTGTTTGAAGTGTATGAGTATGAGAAGACAGTAAAGGAAGATGTCTCTCACAACTTAAAGATTTTTCTACGTGACTGATTATGCTGTTCCACCTTCCACCCATGTTTAGAATGATAATTCATATTGAAATATCTAAAGTCAGTGGTTCTCTAGATTTTTTGGAAGAAGAGAACGCTGTGAACTCTCCATCTCTTAACAGACTTCCACAAAACTGTTTAACTTCAGTTTAATAGGGTTCTCAGATTAACTGTAGAATCTTCTGCCTTATTGGGCAACGCTGTCAAGTGTGTGCAGATTTGTAGTAGAGCACAGAAAATGTTTTATAGCTTGATAAATCATCCTGGAAATGAATTGTCTTTGAAGGTCTTTGTTGTAAAAACTGTGGCAAAAGGAATTTGGGGAAGGAAAAAATCTTGGGTATTTGTAGGACTTCTCTAAACTTCTAGCAATGCTTTTCACCCCTTTTCTTCTTCTGCATGTACCTGGATGCACCTCTTTGTGTCTGGTTTCCAGGAAGGTGTAATCCAGGATACCAACTATAGAGGAAGAACAGTCTAGTTTTTGTGTACTGCTTGGATTTGAAAAAATTGCTTTTCTTTGAACTGAATTTAGGTTCATTAGTTTCCATTTGGGAAAATAAGATCCTCATATTTCAAAGGAGTCACCATTTCACAGTATCTTTCTAATCAAGCTCTATTAATTCATTTTGTTGTACTTAGTTGTCTTAGTTTTTTATTCTGTTGGTATTCTGTAGCTAGCAAGGCCTTGTGATGGGTGTACCAGCAAAGGATGTAAAGGTGGNCTCCCTCTTGTTGTGCCGTGGGAGGTGTGGGGCGAGAACGTGATAGAGAACCTTGGTGGGTACCTGGCACTCAGCCCAGGTCAACCCCCCACAGATGGGCACTTCCACCACACAAATAAGAGATGATTACAAAAGAGGCAGAGTGGTAATGGTTATCACTTACCACATACATGGCAAACAATGAAGAGGAAATCTGTATAGAGCAAGGTTGGTAGTCTGGGTGTGTTCAAACATTGCCATTTCATCCAGTGACAATGCAAAGCAATTAATCAAGGAGCAAGAGATGGAATTCACATTGATAGGGTGATGGCATATAGACTAGAAAACAATGACTCTGAAAAACTGTGGTGTCACAGTGAATGAACAGCTCGTACGAACTTTGTGCTCTAGGAGAAAGGCTGAAACTTGTGCCTTGGAAGGTAAGGGGAACATGGGGAAGGTAGTATCTTGCTATGCAATATTACTGAAAACTTTCTAAACTTTGTAAAATATTGTGTCTAATTCTACTACCCACATCCAATGCAAAGGTGTTGGAAAACTGGAAAACATGAGAAGATTCATCTGAATTATTAGAGTGGAAAGACTATCAAAACTGGGATTTAAAGATTGCTGTGTATGTGCTACCCAGCATCACAGACAAAATGAGACTTCTTTAGCAGAGAAAGTCTACCTAATGATCAAGAACCAGCAAGACAGACACACAAAAATAAAGAGGTGCAAATGTTCAGGGGTGTCAGGAGCACAGTTGTCATGAACAGCAGGGAAAGTGTGCAGTGTGAAGTTCAGGTGTTAAGTCTCTGGCAGTCAGGAGACTCGGAATGAAAATTTTATGGTTGCCATAAATCCAACGTTCATGTTTGAAGTTCTTGCATTACATGGCTGCTTACCAAGGTGTGACTTGGTAAATATTTAGTTTGCCTATGGTTTTATAGCTGGGGTCTTAAAAGAGCAGAAGTAATTATAAGACATGGCTTCTGAAGACTGACAGGTAAGGAAAGTAGGTGGGAGTTTGCAAGCTCCAGGGTGTGAGTGCTCCAGGCAGCACGTCTTAGATGATCTTTCTTCCTCCATTACAGACTCTCCACACCTGCACCTATGGGAATTGCCACAAACTCTTCTCCTTAAGCTACTTCAAGTATACTAGTGAGTTTCCTTTTTGTTTTCCTCATGTTTTCTGGTCTAATGTGTTGTATAAGGACAAGTATGCTGTTAGTGCTCCTGTACTGACAAGCTTAGGTGTCGGTAAAAAACATTTCCCTGGGCCAAAGTAAAGCTGATCTCTCTCTTCACCAGCTTTTTCCAGGTGGTTGCCCCCTACTTCTTGAAACTGTCTTCCATATATGCTGGAGCACACATGCTTGGAGGATTGATGGCCTTTCATCTTTTTTGCCTTGTAATCTGGCTATGTAGTCCTTTGAAGGAAAGCAGGGGCAGTTTGATACTTCTTTCTCCCAGTTCCTATGTAAGTGATAGACTAGCATAAGGATAAAAAGTAAAGCTGTCTTACCTTTGAGGCAGAGTTGCTGCAAGAAAATGCTTTTGAAAAGCAGATGCACTTCACATATTTAAGGAATTTTTCCTATCTGGAGCTCTTTATGGAACTGCATCCTTCTGCTCCTCACTGGCACTGTCTGTGCTGATAAAGGCAGTTCATAAGAAAACAATTTTGCTTTCTGCAGAATCCTCTTTCATTTGTGTTCTGTCTTACTAGAACATTTCTATATATTTCCTACTGCATCACTATTAATAGTGGATTGGTCAGTTGAAAGACCACAGTCATTGCACAACTTTGATAACCAGAAAGGCACAGAAACCCTTTTTGGGTGTCAGTAAAGATCCTGAAGATGATCTTGTAGATAAAGCCAAAGCCATGATCAGCTAATGAGCAACCAGTGCTTTACATGTTTCTCCTAAAGCACTGCTTCAATAGTGCCTGGTGATTTGTAAAGCTTTAAAACCCCCATGATATGTTACCAGCTAAAGGTCTCTAGTGATATCTTACTTTACTTCTTTTAATGGACTTTTAACAGCTGATAAGAACAAGCTGCTACAGCAGCTCTAATGAAGTGAAAAGAGTGGTGTAACACTGTGGTGGGTGCTCTTGCAGTGCAGAAATGCTGCCAAGGCAGAGTGAAACCTGAGTTGGACATGTTGATAATATCCTCCCATCAGGTGGTCCTTTCTACTAGCTGCAAAATATCAACAAGTCTAAGGGAAATGTCTTTTTTAAGCTTTGATGACCTACTTTTGGGTGTCTGGGAATAACCAGAAGACAACACAAACCACAAGAGTGCATCTAATTTTAGCAGCCCTTCATTTTGTGCGTGCGAGTGTTTGTGTTTTCAGTCTCCAGGAAAAACATTGATTTCTTGCTGAGCCAGAGGCAAATTTTGTTCGGTTTAAATCAGCCCCTTTTTGAGTTGTGATCACAGTGAAATCATCCTTCTCAAAATTATTGAGTTCGTAATTGTCATCTCAATTTTGCTTCAAAAACTAATGCTGTGAGCCCATTCCAACGAATCTACCTTGCTGGTCTCTGGAGAAAACATCTAGATAACCCATGCTGGAGATAATCTGAACAGCTGTATTTTTTGTGTTTCTATTTTCCCCTTGTTTTTAACTGATCAGTAGTAAAAGGGTCATCTTGTTCATAGGAAGTTTCTGAGAGTGTTCAAGCTCAGTTACAAGGGCAATCCAGGAAAAATTAAGGACAAAAAAAGAGTTGTTAGTTTGTCAGCAGGGTGTTTGAGGACACTGCTGGTGGTGTTGATGGTGGACGAAAGAGCCCTGACATAATTTGGACAGAAGGAGCCCTGAACAAGTATTTGACCATTGATAGACATATTAGTGCTGTGTTAGATTGCTTGGACAGTATCAAGTCCAGACATGGGTGACATACATGCTCCCCATCCTCCAATTGAACACTGAAGACTCACTTACTAGGAGAGACAATGTATAATATTGTCTCATATAACGTCAGACTCCGCTGGAGTGGTAAACTAAAACATGCATTGAAATCTCATCTGCACTGGACAGAAAAAATATAAATAGAACTAAGACAGAGGATGGTAGGGATTGAGCATTTTGGACACTTACTTGAGATTTCACAAAATAGATTTTTTTTTTTCTTCCTCTCCTTTCTTCTAATTTCTTCTCACTGCAGAGCGGCACTAATTTGGGTTGCATAAATACAGGAGGAATACTCTAACAAAGAAAGGTTATGAAATCACTCCATTGTTTTTTCAAATGAGAAGTCTGTGTCCTTCAGGCTGTCAGGCTGGGACATCATGGTGGTCTCAGGCTGGAAAGTCGTGTAATCGCAAAGGCAGAATTTCTCAAAGGGTGTCCTTCTGGATTTTCCATGGCAGTTATCTATATACTTCAGTAAGTGGTTTAGAACAATTAGAAAAAATGGCATATGGTAAAGCTTTCATATTTTTATAATATGTTAATGATTAACTGCTTTCCTACATCTTTGTTGACTTAGTAGGAGAGTGACAAGGAACTGTGAGGCACCTATTTGGTAGTGTAACAAGTTGGACAATTTGCACAGGCATTTTTTTTCCACTTCCCTTCTGGAACTTGCTGCATCCAGTTGACACTGCTTCAAAGCCTTGGGCAACTCTCAGCCTCACAGAAGTAAGTCTCCTTTTCTTTAATATCACTTATTTTATGAAGTCCTGATAGAGAACAGATGGAAAGAGAGATTTGAATATTTGTTTCTTGTAAAGAATATTTTCCCAACTAGGAATTGAAGAATTTCGTTTTTAAGCATTAAATCATAGGGATATTGCTAAGAAGAAGGGGTTTTTTTTCCAACCTAAATGATTCTGTCGTTCTGTGGAGAAATCTTCTGGATTACTAAACTGTTGGGTGTTTTTTAAACTCCTTTCTGCAGCAAGGCTTAGAATCATAGAATCATAGAATGGCCAGGTTGGAAGGGACCTCAAAGATCATCTAGTTCCAACCCCCCCGCCACAAGCAGGGATGCCAAAACACAGGATTTGGTTAGCAAACCATGTCCAGTAGAGACTATTAAAGCTGCATCTAGGCTATAAAACTTGACAAAAGCAGGATTTGAATGTTAATTTCAAAATGCATGTGGTGCCTTGCAACATCTCAAGCAAAAATATTTGCTTAAAACATGAAATTAATGGAAATATATTAATTCTTGCTTACAAAGGCTAGGGAAAATAACTTTGTGCATATTTTATATAAGAAGACTATAATGAACTTTCTCTTCTAGGTGGTTACAAGTTGCAGTTACAGAATTCCTAAAGAAAAAACATCTTCCAACAGGCAGGCCAGCTGCAGACAGAGAGACTCATACTTGGCTCTTCTGTTGTTACATTTTTTGGTGTGTTTTATTTCAGCTGCGCTAATGTTTTCAGAGAAACAAGCATTTTCTCCCATTCTTTTAGAAAGCTCTTTTTTCAACCACCCACCCAATGTCTGTGAGCAGAACCTTATTGCTGTGCACAGGTCATATGCTCTCTGCTTGCCCCTTCTGTAGGCAGCTCCTTACACACTGTTGGCTCCTGCAGCATGTTCAGGTAGATGCTCTGCTTGCCTCAGCTGTTCTTGATTTCTCTCACAGGCACCAGACAGCATTAGCTCCCATTATTTTAGCTGGAAGGTGACTTCTCTTGGGTGACAGCTTCCCATGCTCCAAGACTTCATGAATGACAGGGAGTCCATATTCAAAAAAGGGATCATAAATGCAGCTAACTTTGTATCTATGAAAATAGAAGGAAAAGAATTGCCACACTGAGTGTTTCTTTAAATGTCTTTTGAAGAAGCTAGGGATAGACTGATTTAGCAGCAAGTGCTGGCAACTCTTGTGGCAGGGATCACAGCAAGAAGATAACCCCAGAGATAAAGCCACACTTCAGCCAGACTTGTGCTAAAACACTGATGATACAAGGACGAAAATAATTTCTGAAATTCTCTTGTAGATATGTCTGAACTCAAGGGTCTGGAGCATTAATATAGACTTCCTATACTAATTAAATTAATTAAAAATATTTATATAACTACTAAAGCATGAAACCAGCCACTAAATTATGCCAATGCTGTCTGTGTTAGAGAACAGACTGCCACATGACCTGGGCTTGGCTGTCATTTCTCCAATATAGCTCTAAACATGCAGGGACTGAACTTTCACATTTTCCTCTTGGCAGGCTGCAAAGTGCATTTCCAGAGGGAACAAAAGGTTTTAGGAAAATAATTATTTCTCAGCTTTGTAATGTCAATTGCAAGTTAATGATGAATCAGATCCTTTCTGAAGGAGATTGCTGCTGGCTTTGAAACCTACAGGAAGGCCACTGCTGGTGTGGGAGGGGATGTAGACGGGCACAGGGTCACCCCAGCGCTGCTGGTGGAGCCTGGCTGCTGAGGCGGGAGCGGATCTGCGGCTGCGGACGTTCTTGAGAAGGTCTGGCAGGGTCCTGCGGTTCTTCTTGCTAGCAGATTTCCTTCCTCCTATCTTCGTCCTTGATGTCTCGCACTAAGTGAGAGGCTGTCATGGGTGAAACAGTGGAGGCAGACGCCCTCTGCAGCTCACTCTCATCTTGGCATCTGCAAGCGAATTGTCTTTGGTTGTTTGTTCGTTGTTTTTTGTTTGTTTGTTGTTTTGTTTTTTAAATACTTGCCACAATAGTCCTAACAATAAGCGTGATCTCGCTACGTTTGGGGGAAAACGAGTTTCCCCGATGCCCTTTGCCCACTGGCAGGCACACGGTGTGGCCTCAGCTGGTGCCAGGGCTGGGATGTCTCCATCTTACAGCATGCCCAAGGTGCCAGGGATGCTGCAACCTGCAGCAGGGTTTGTGTCAGAAGCTTGAAACTAAATATGTTCTTATCCAAAATCTTCCCTTAAAATTAATGCTTCTGGCAAGGGGTTACAGATCTGTTTGCATTTGATGATGCTAGCAAAACCTGTAGTGTGTTTATTAATGACAGAGACTAGAATTAGGAAATAGATCTTCGTTTTAATTTTGACGTGTTTTCATATGGCAAGCAATTTCCTGTAACTATTTGACCTTGATACCCTGTTCCTTATTTTCTTGCTGAACTTTAATACAAAGAGGTCATAAGTATAGGCTTCTGTCTGGTTTTCTGAAACAGACAATTCAGTTTCATCACCAGTCTCAAAAATAGTTATTTTTCACCTTGACATTTCTCAAAGTCAGTCAGTTCTATCAGGTTAGATCAAGTAAGTTCCAGTGGGCAGGGTGTGGAGAAATGAGCCAAAATGAATCATTTCCTACATATGCAATTTTTTGTGTCTAGACATTTGCTACCTCATCTAAAGCTCATCTTTTTTCTTTGGTTATTCTCCAATGTTTCCAGAATTTTTGTTTAAGCTTTGTATTCTTTCAACATGTGTGTTTGCTTGTCCTATGTTTCTCTGTGGGAAAAAGTCTTTTTTCCCCCTGATGTTTTCTTTTATAATGCATCTCTGGACACCATTCGAAGTAACTTAGCTTATGAAGGTTTCATAGAGGGCTCGGTAATCACAGCCACAATCTCATTTAATTCTGTAAGCAGGTGAGTAAATTCAATCCATGAAGATATATGCTGACATTATAATCCGAACAGCTCCCAATGTCATGGATTGACCTGCTTGCCAATCTTTCATGACCTTGATATCAGCAAGTTGTTTAAGTGAATGTTTATGATGTATACAGAAAGTGTCACAGACATATAGGCACTGTACAAAATGGTACTTCAATATAGTTCAGGTCTGGCCTCTGTGTGTTCACCTGATTCAAACAGAAGGGAGTCTGCACAGGACTCCCTTGATTATGCTCTCTTCTGTCCAGCATCTTGCCATACAGAAATGATGCTATATTGGTGTGGAACTGGGACGTAAAGGAAACCATCCATAATGTCCTGTGGGGTTGCTATGCTGTATGGCTAGTAACAACTGTTTATTAGACAGGGGGAATTACAATCACTTTGTAAATAATGTAGCAGATTAAGACAACATTTATAAACTGGTTTCATTTTAAGCAGATAAAAACACAGGAGGCTATTCTGGAGCAATTTCCTCCATGCAGGAAAGGATTAAATGTACATATGCAATAACGGAGATTGAGATGTCCCTCAGGAAATCACTCAGCGATACATAGATGAATTGAGAGGCCAAAATGATAAAATTGCAGATGTTGCTGTGTTTGGCTGACATCATAAATCACTTTGTCCCATTCTCTTATCACTGGCATCAGCTTCAGGACTAAAGTAAGTATATAGTGGGCACCAGTATGAGAAGATGGACGGTGTTTGCTTAAGGCCATATTGTTAGGAAGATATTTTTTAGTTAAGATTTCAACAGGTGGATTTTTGCAACTAGATTGATTCACTAACTAAAGCTGTTAGTTTAAGATAAGTAAACAGAAAAGTTATTGCTCTAGTAACAAAACCTAGTTGCAGATCTACCTTGTTATTAGAGTGAACTTCAACAATTCATTATGGTGGGGAAAGATGAGTACCATCCTCCTTCTGTACACACATTCTCTCCTGCTTTTTCTTTTTCACTAACATGGTCACCTATTCACCCAAATAATTGCCTTTATAATTTTATACTTGTGTCTTTCCAGTGCCTCTCTCTCTTTGTAAGGCAACCGTGTCTGCAACAGAACAGAAGACCTCCCGAGGATGAGCTCCCTGGTCAGCACCTCGCACCTCCAGCTAGCTGCCTTTGCTCTGGGTACAACAGGTTGGATCCTGTGCACCATTTCAATGGGAAATGTGGAATGGAGAGTGTGGCATGTGGACAACACCACCATCATCTCCTCTGGCATTGTCTGGGTGGGGATTTGGAAAGTCTGCTTCATCAGTTACCTTCATGTCTCACCTGGCTATAAAGAACAGTTCTGCCGTAAATTCAGTGGTTATGACTTCTCCATCCCTCGGGAAATTTATGCTGCTCAGGGTCTCCTATTGATTGCCATGTTCATGGGCTTGCTGGGACTGACTGCCACAATATTTGCTCTGAAAAACATTTATATGGGAATCACTCAGAAAACTCTCATTACCCGTTTCTTCCTGCTGAGTGGCTTCTTCTACATATTTGCTGGCCTGTGCGTCCTGATTCCCGTGAGCTGGAATTTCTATTCTGTAACGCACAACCAGAGCATTGCTTTTCCTCCATCTTACTACCTACCCTCCAGCCCAGTGGCACAGGAAGCTGGGACTGCCATTCCTATCGGGATTGTATCTGTCATCCTCTTGCTGCTAAGTGGGACTTTTTCTCTCTCATACAGATTTCCGGTGACTGCAAACACTATCGTGAAATCCTGACAGGATAAATCCCCCTGTTATGTTTCAGAGCATAACCAAGAGATAAGGATGGCAGCAAAGAACTGCAGAATTTAAGTTTAGTTTCTAATAGCCATGTTGTTTTAATATATGAACCAACTGATATAGCATCTTAGTTGTCACGTATGACCAGAGGTCCATCTTTGAGGTAATTGCTGTTGAGCAGCAACTGTGATTAAATTTTACCAGTTGTCCTCTCTTGTATATACAAACATTATTGATTAATTTATTTTCTGTGCCAGATGTTTACCATGGTGACTCTAATTTAACTGTCCTGTGAGGAAAATGTGAAACAACACATGTTAAACGTGAACTTGTTTCCTTGTTGGTACTAAACTATTTTGTCCATTACTTGATTACATCTGTAGCAAAGTATGGTTTGTGACAAGTCAAGACTTTTAACACCACTAATATGAGCATCATCATGGTTGTGTCAAATGAGTCTTCCCTGAATTGTCTTTCAAAGGTCTTGCCAGTTTCTCCTCTTCCTCTAGGGCACATAAAGAGCTGTGTCTCTAATGCTTCTATTTTTCTTTCAAGCAATTTGCATTTTATGTTGCAACTTGTTTGCCTGTGGGCAAGGTGTGCTCTTACTTCCTCACTTAGGCAGAGCCAAAAAGTCTGCAAGTGTTTGCTTCCTCATCAGATGCTTCACTGACTACAAAGGTATTGCAAAAGACAGAAACAACTTCTCCAAGTTATTACAAAGCTGCTGTCAAAATCAGTGCTCTCAGTAACTGGGAATATTCAGTCCAACTTTCAGGGTATGTTTCATTTGACGTGATGGAGACATCTATGCCTAAACTAGTCACTTCAGGCTCTATTTATAGTCAATGTAGAGACAAAGACAGAATGGTTGGGAGATGACATGCTCCCTAAAAATCTGCTTCTCTTAACCCACTGTAATGACTGTAGTAACTGTAGTTGCTAACTCAGACATATGAAACCAAACGTCACCTAAGTTTAAGTTAGGCAAAAGAATCTGAGGGTCTCTTGGAAACAGGTTCCTCAAAAAAGGGATACAGTTTTAAAGAAATGCTACAGGAACCTAAATAGTTTAGTTTTACTCTTTTAGTTATCCTCTGTTTCCTAAAACACTCACGGATTCAGGGAAAGAAGAAACGAAACTGTAACAACAATGTAATAATTATTGTACATTGCAAGACAAGGTAAAATGCCAGCAAACTATGTCTTCCTGCTTGTTGTTGTTACTACCTCAACTTGTCCTAGCAGCCCAATTTTTCCTCCACATCTTCCACATAATCTCAACTTTGCTGTACTGTTCCTCTGTGCAGAATCTCTACGGCACCTTCATTTCCTCTCCAGTCTCCCTGTCTCTACTGAAACATCAGCTTATCTCATAATTTTTTCATCTGCTTCAAAGATTTATCCTTTGATTGTTTACAGTGCTGTAAAGCACTTTTAAGTGGTGTTTCAGTGAAGGTAAGTGCTTTAATAGCTTGTTTATTATATGTTCTTTCTAGTTTGATTTCTACTATACATCCTTTACAATGTTGATAGGTTTCGGTTTTAAATGTGCAAGTCAATAGAACTGTTATCTCTTCCCACAGGGCCCTATAATACTATTAGATTTTATCTTATTATATTTGTAAGGAAAAAAAAAAATCTATCACTTCCCCACGCTAATAAACCACCACTATTCCCTGGAAAAGAATTTGAACTTTAACAGAAAACGACTGATTCTTCAACTTTTTTGAGTTCATGTACGCACAGAAATAGCAGTGATTCCAACTGTATTTCTTGGGTGTATTCACTAAATGATGTGGGTTTGATTCACATTTATTCTTCTTGGCTAAAAGAAAAAGGAGCAAACAACACCAGACATGTGCCAAGTTTCTGTGTTGCTGCCACAGCTGTTTCCACCGGCGATGATGTTCATCTGCCCTGATGTGTGACTATGAAACACTGGCAGTGAGTCAAACGTAGGCGAGATGGTGAGGAAATTCCCTAGCTAAACACTGGAATAGATTACCTAAGGAGATGGGGAAAGGGTAGAAAAAACATTTTGCCAGAAATAAGTTTAGACAAAGAGTTCCATGAAGACTGTAGGTATGGGTGACCCTATCTCAGGACAGAGTTGATTTGGATGGAGCTCTTGGCACTCTTGCCCGTGATACCTCCTAGGTCTCCAATGCAGGAGTCTATAAATAGTCATAAGGTCCAGATTAGATGTTGATATATGATCAAAATGTAGTCTGTGGGCAAATACTAGGCTATGTTAAAACTCTCAGTACTTTCCTGAAGAAAAGATAGGAGAGAAAAAAAATCTTAGCTCAAAACAAGGGAGAGAAAAAACTGCCATTGATTTCAATGGGATTAAGCCTGTCCAACCTTGATCCATCCCTCAGGGCTGTGTGATTCGTTGAAGTTCAGTGAATATTTGCATTCATTAAGAATTTAGAGGCATAGTTCCTTTGTGCATATTTTCATGACACATTTCTTTCAGAATTTGAGAAGCTAAGTTACCTTTCAGTAGGTCAGTTTGTTACCATGTCAGCTGTGCTGCTACAGCTATTTTTAGGGTTGTCTGCAGTCAGGCAGCTGGAATTATTTCAGTTTAAAACTCAAAAATGCAAAACTTTTGGAAGGCTATTTTTAACCTAGATTGCTTCTACTCTATAGCCTGGCCCCACAATAATTTGTAGTAGCACAATTGAGGACAGGCAGTAAGCTGTAAGGCAGACAGGAGCAAGTGGTCAGGGCCTTGAGGTAGAGAGATAAGAGGCAAGAACCTCTTAAGCAAATTTCACCACTGAAGAGATCATATCGCCAAGCTCTCTCTCCAGCTTTACTGTGGATGGGGACCTGATGCCTCCTCAGTGACAGCACTGCTTGCCTTGTGGGCTCCACCCTGTCTAGGAATGTCTCCATGCTGGCCTCAGTCTACACATAAACGAGTCTTGCTTTATTTTTTTCTGAGTTGACAATAAACAAGTATCTTGTGATTCACTCACATGTCTGAATTAACTGCTGGGGAAATGGTCTGAATACCAAGACTCCCTCTGAGTTCTGCTGAGTGTCTAGGGGAAATGATAAGGCACCCATCATTGACCTCCATAACTTACTCCTTGACATTAATCTACCACATAATGCATTTTGTTGACCTTATTTACGTGTACCATCTAACTCTATTGACCCTAGTAATCCTCAGTTATTTTGGTCAAACCAGGACCCTCACCTGTCCATTCATGGCTGCAGATCAAAATGCGTATGAATGTATGTTCAATATTCCTCTCAAAGATGGATGCTCAAATAGTGGATAGAGCTGGAAAGTGCTAATAGTGTAACAGGCCAGCAGTACAAAGTCTGCTGAGATTTTCTTCCCAGCTGAATATGCAATTCTGAGCACCATCATTCATGCTCATATAAAGGAAGAGGGAGGAACTGGAGATGTCATCAAATTAGTTGGGTTAAGTCAATAAACAAAATTCTTATTCAAGTCAGCAGTTTTACATGAGGACAGTCTTAATTGATGATTTAGCTGATCAAAAATAGCAGTAGGCTCAGACAAAAATGTCTTTGCTGTCACATAGCTTATGGTATATTCCAATGATGACAGGGAGGGTGTTTTTTAGGAGAGAGCTATTTTTAGACCTTGGACCATTTTTCTCTTTAGAATGGAAAAACTGAAATGTCACAGGCAATTTCCTGCTCTTTAGGCCATTAAAATACTTCAGGACAAAGAGTTTTTACTTAAAAAAATGTAAGTCTGGCTAGCATAGTATATAACAGCAAATTGTTTTCTTAAAATAGGAAACCAATGCACATTAAATTAAAGGTTCCCAGATGAGAAAAGTTCTCTGTGAAAATATACCTTTTTCAAAACTGAACTGGGATTCCTTTCATTCTTGCCAACATCTGCATTGTCAGATCCAGGATTGGCTCACAAAACTTATTTTTCAACCAACATATTTCCCTTTCTACTACTCAAATAATTTACTATTTTCCTTGCTTGAGAGAGATGAGATTGATCAATAATTTGGAGTGTATTTGGTACCACCTTCAGCTGGTCAGCATCAGATGTGCTGGGCTGGATGTTGGGTATCACCTCCCATGCAGCACGGAGCATGGCTTACCAATGACACCTCCAGCACTGCTTGGATGGGAACTGGGAAACTTGAGCAGTCACTGGGAAGTCTCCAGGGACTTCTGAATAAAGGTCTGTCACAGAGTCAGACTCAGTGAAAATGTTACCCCCTGGAAACTTTGGTTGTTCAGAAGCCTTTACTGGCTGCTACAACCCTGGAAGCATGAGGGAAAAAGGGCAATATTTTCTCTATGAAATATTTGTAAGGGCTGTGCTCAAAATCCACATATCAGCTTTTTTGTAGCTGAGGGGATGTTGAAAATGTTCACTGGCGTATGTGTGTTAATCTCCATGAGCTACAATTGCTGTTCTGCAGCATGAGACCATTTCCCCTGCTCCCTACGCTATCCCGAGGCACAGGAAGCCCATGCTGCTGCTCCTACTGGGATTACAGCCCCCATCCTGCCCCTCGTGAGTGGGACCCTTTCTCTTTAACATAAACATGCTATTGTGCTGGATGCCAAGGCTCCTTCTGATAATACAGGCTTCAGATGCCTGTGAGAAATGTCAGGCAGGGCTACAGGATAAACATAGCAATCCAGTGACTTCATCTGCTCAAGGAGCTCTTTGGGTTCAGCTGTGACTTTTCAGTGAGAACAGAAATAAACTATGTGACAAATGATTTTCACCTGAAGAATTATTTCTTATTAGCTAACTCTGAAACACTGCTGCGTCTCACTCAGGTAGCTGAGTTCACTTGAATGCTTCTGAAGAGTGTTACCTCTAAAGTGACCTGCATAGGTGGACTTTGTTTCTTTCAGAGGTATATAAATTCAGTGTTCATTTAACTGAATTTTGCCTACAGTAATCAACTTCTGTATCAATGGTGCTTTTACCAAATGGCATCTAAAGGATGCTTTTTAATAACAACATTTTAGAACTGACCTGTTCTAGTTCACGCAGAGATCACGGACTGCATTACACAGGAGAACAGGCATGATATTTGCCCTTGTTAAGTGTAGCTTTAAATACTATAACCTATGGTAGGAATAAAATGGGAAAGTTGAAGTGACTGGACTTTCTAAATTAAGGGTTTCAAACTAACTAGTATAATAGCCTTCCGGCAGGAAGGCACTCAGCATGTGCCAGTTCATCCTGTCTTTCTGTGAAAGCAGACCATGACAGCATACCCCACAAACCTATCAATGTGATTAGTTGCAAAAGTTTTAATACCTTATCTTCTTGTTGCTATTTCTCAGAAATATTTGTATCCACCAGGACGTCTTTCTATAAATAGCTTCATTTCCAGTGATAACTCAGGAATTCTGAGACTTACATTTTGCAGCTGTACAAAGTACATGTTGCTTCTTACCCCCTCTCTCAGCCCCCTCAAAGAAAGACACTGGGAACTGCACGACCGCTGCAGGAGAACCGAGGGGGTCACAGCCTCACGGCGGCCCGGGAACAAGCCAGGGGTGGACTACGCCCAGCCCTGAGTGCCGCGCTGCTGGGAGCCGGCAGGGGGCGCCCGGGTGAAGAGCAGAGCCGGGCCCGGCCAGGCCGAGCCGCCCACGCTGCGGGGCCCGCCGGCGGCGGGAAATGGCAGCCCCGCCCTGCCAGCCGAACGCCGGTGTTTCGGCCGCAACACCGTATTGCCGTGCCGTGCCCCTTCGCTCGTACCCCGGCAACGAAGGGGTATTTAACCTCTCACAGCCGTACTCGTAGTAGGCATTTTAGCAAAGCGCTGAACGAGCTGTATGGGTAGCTAGTAATGTCTTTGTGGTGGAGTCTCTCCCAGTTTGGGCCTGGCAGAGCATTCCATACGGGAAGGAGAGTAGCTTTTCCTTCGGGCCAGCTGGAGAGTGGAGGAGGACGCTGACGGGCAGGTAGGCACATGGATGCACTGGGCCTGGCCCTTCTCTGGGTAGCAGGAGACAGAGCTGCTTCATTGATAGAGAGAGCCTCCTCTGGCAGCCTTACCCCAAATGGTTTTCCTCAGGAGGCTACCTTTCTCCACTGCCTACAAACACAACAGAAGGACATCAGTCTATTTGTCTGGACAGAGGAGGTTTTTAAGGTGATTTACATTAACATCTCAGTACACACCCATGGAGAAGACATGGCAAGGCGGTGTGTGGGTGTGCATCACTGGAGGTGTCCATGAACCACTTTATTGTAACCCCTTGCCACACACCCATGAAGACAAGGCCAGGCAGCGTGTGAGTGTGCATCACTGGAGGTGTCCAAGATAGACTTTCAGAAATGGTTCTCAGGAGATGTATGGCCAAAGCGCATTTGCATAAGCATTACCCATAAATCTACTTTCTAATACAGATCTACAAAGCTGGAAAGAAATTACCATACTGTGCAGCAAGAGGGAGTGTTTGCATGTACATAGGTATGCATTGTGCTCTGCCTAGTAGCATAAACATTTTTTCTGGCTGAAAATTTTCAAGCTTGGTCTGGGTTCCAAAATAGATTGAGATGGAAAGAAAGAATTCAAAGTAGCATCAATTCTGGGAAAATATGTTAGACTTATATATAGGCAGCTTTCAGTAAATATGATGATAAGAAAAATGGCAAAACTTGTAATATAAACTCTGAATTAAAACAACAGAAAGAACCATGAAATAGGTAGAACATCTATTCTTTTTTCTTCGTATATGGGTTGGTCACCAAAATGCATATGCCATGTGAGTGAGCATCTTCATGGATGTAAACAAGTAAAGTTCCTATTGAACAATCTGTAGGATTGTGGCCAATACAGCAAACACATTCAAAAGATTTTATTTTCTTACAACCAGGAAATAAAACCTCACAATCAATATTAGTAATTAATTTGGTTTATTCTTAATTGGGATGCATGCAATGATAATAATTAATCTATTGGGTTTTACTTCAATGCAGCTGTAAGAATCTGTTTGGCTACTTAGCTTTCATAAAGACTCTCAGCATTTCCTTGTAATGCAAGTGATTTCCTTTGAAAAGATACCTGGTTTCTCGCATGGTTACTGTGCTGGCTTTTAACCTGCAGGACAAGGAGCAGGCAAACTGGAGGCTGTGGTTTGTGAATCATACCTTTATATCTGCCTCTGGCATTGCTTGAGTAGGAATATGGAAAATCTGTTTCACTCCAAGCTAGAGGTGTCTGTTGGCTATAATGTAGTGTGCTGCCTTGATTTTCATGCAAGTTAAATATTCTTCCTTTTAGAAATGTGTGTTGTTCAGATTCTCTTGTTCTGTGCATGTTTCATGGCATATTAGGAATACTTTTCACCTTCTCCTCATGGAAGGTATTTATGGAAATGGTTCTCAAAAACCAGTTGGAGGTGAACACGAGGTAGGAGGAATGTCATTACGTCTTTTCAGGCCTCTGCCTCTCAGTCTCTGTGAGCTGGAATTTCGATTCTGTTGTAAACAATGGAAGTATCTCCTTTCCTCCTCCTTTCCGCCTGCCCTCCATCCCAGCCAGGCAGGAAATGGGGTTTGCTCCTCCTCTAGGGACCCTGTACAGCTTTGCATTGCTTGCATATGGGATCTTTCTCCTCTTTCTCCCACAACCTGTGAAGTCTTCTGTCAAGATAAATTCTATGATCATACTACCTTAACTGTTGATCAGATGGGGCACACTCAGTGCCAGCAGCTGGTTGCAGGAAGCTCTTTGGCCTGTGATACTATATGCATAGGCAATATTTGAGTTAGCTATGAACAAATAAAGCTGAGGGTTGGAAGTCACAAAAAGAAAACTGTTGGTTTTGCTAACTGGCTAACATTTGCAAGGATTTGGCAATGTGGTTGCCAGCTGCTACAGCTTGCAATTGAGGTCACCTTCTCTTTGCGTATAAACATTAGTCATTTACTAAAGAATGTGAAAAACAGGTGTTCAGTGTTCCCTGGTAATCTGCTTTTTTAATGGGATGCTGTAAGATTGCACCTGACATAGAACAATTCCTTGTATGCCTGTTGTTATTAACATAAACACACTTGTACTGTTACTTATGCAGTGCCATTGGTATGCATGGTACAGAAAAGATAAACAAAATGACAGATGCCTAAACCAGATGAAATTACAATTAACCTACAGACAAAAATAAAGGAAGTGTGGCAGGAAAATGTGATAGAACATGAAAATCACTTCTTGCTGACTTTTTTTTTTCTTTTTAAAGAGACAGTTCTGCATTTTGTGGCTAATATGGGAAGTGAAAGTTGAAGTCACAAATTAATGGAGGGAAATTTGGTTTCCAGACATGACTCTTTAAAAAGATTTTGAAATGCAGTAGTGCTTTTCACGCAGGATGAGAGAAGATATTGAAACTAACAAATTTGCATGGGAAAAACCACAGTGAGTTGAGGGAAAAGGGAATTAAGCTATCTCCTGATGGTGTGCACTCTGGAAGAGCTTTAAACTTAACCTTGCTATCAGCTGTATAAGATAGCAGGACTTCTGAAGCCATGGCCATGTGTATGCTTGAACCCATACATTTAGCTTGAACTGCCAGGGACAGATTTCATTAGATCATTTCAAATTTATGGGTAGACAAGTCCAAAATTAAATTAAGAAAACATTTAAATAAAATACATCTAAATGAGGATGTATTAATAAAAGGTATTCATTCTTCTACAGTAGACTTTAAACTACTCCAAATGGGGTATGCAGGGACATTCACATTTGGCTGCTTTGACAGAGAAGACTTACTAAACAAAAGTCGGGCCTCCTCACTTTCAATGGGCAGATCGGCCTAGTACCCACTAAGGATGAGATTCACTGTCCAGTGCTGTCCTGCAGCTTGCAGGTCAGGTCCTGCTCTCACAACCCTCCTGGAGCTGCCTGGCTTTTGGTCCCCTACCTTGCTCATAGGGCATAAGGCAAAGGGGAGGAGGAGCACGCAGCAGCAGGCATGTTGCCTTCCTACATGGTGTCTGTATCAGGCTCTCCCAAGCAGGTGCTTCATTCAATGTGGCATCACTGAAACTGGAGGTGAACCTTTCACTTTGGTTAGGACACAACAGCAGTGTCAAGAAGTGATTTGTACAAGTCACATGTTCACATGATGTGAAACAAACACATTCCATGTGTATTGGCTATAACAATGGACTGTCCTTTCTCATGGTAATTGCAATGGGATGGCATGATTAATGTCACCATTGAAAAACACATCATAGCTCTAAAGACGCTTGGCTTATTTTCTCACAGGTAAGAGGGAGATGCTAAAACGAGAATGAAGAAACTGCTGTTGCTGGTTATGTTAACTATGGGCTAGCATTTAAGAATGGTAGGATCCTGTTCTGTTGAAGAGGGAGCCTGAAAAGTAAAGGAAGGCATGTATAAGGACAGTGTGATATGGTATTAGTCAGTGTAATGTGCAGTCAGGACACTGGCAGTCTAACTGCAGTCAGACTTTGTGCAGATAGCAAATTATGTTTTGAGGATTAGTGAGGTATATTACTGAAGCACTCCTCCTCTTCAAGACAAGTTACACTGGGATGATACACATTCCAAAACAGCAATAATCCAAAGAAAAAGTAATCTCAGTTTTCATTCATGTATGGAGGTAATGGCAAATTTTTGAAAAGGTTAAGTTCTCCCAAAAGAGTGTGAGATGCTTAGCTGGGGGTGAGCAATCCAGCAGCATCATACCAGAGCTAAAACATCTTTCTGCATTGAGGCAGGATCATTTTCTTTTTGTCACAAATTGTCATAGCCTCCCAGCCAAAATTATTGGAATTTTTTCCATTGTGCATGAAGCATTCTTACACAATAATTCCATCTATTCTTAGCAAGATGTTCTTTGGTGTGAAATCTATCTATTGTTAGAAAGTGGTTTTGAGAAAACACGATTCTAACCTCATGGCGTTTTGCCTTGATATCAAGAGAATTACTGCCAAATATGCAATCATATCTTTTGTTAATAAAACCAAGTTACAGGATCTATTAATAGAGTAGTAATAAATAATGGTGGTGTTGGGGGGGAGGATTATATGTCATCTTACTTCTAGTAAAATGATACTCCCAAAGGGTAGTGATATTAGGAAAATTAGCTGCTATTAACCTAGTTCATATACAGTCTGTCTCATAGAAAAAAAAATGCATTGGAACAGCCTCTGTGGAAAGGAAAATTTCATTTATAAGCTTTTCCAGCCAAAAGAAAAAAAAAATCTACTATTTCAGTTCTAAAGCATATCAGTTACATATGCTTCAAGGGATGTAGTTTTTATAGTGTGATCCTAAAACTTCATCATGATGCTGACAGCCTCTGCAAATAAAGAAACCAAAGTCGAATCTCTCAATGAAAAAGAGACCACCACCTGAAATGGTCATTGCTCATTCTCTGGACTTTCCTTTATTCTTACAGCAGACTTTAGGACATCCTAAATATGCTGACCAAAACTTCATCAGAGCTAGTGGTTATAGGAAAGCACATAGTAATAATGTATGGGGGCTGCATGGCAACAGGAAGATCCAATGGACTACTGTAGCTTTTGTGCACACATTTATCACATTCTGAATAGCATTGTAAATTAATGCTTTTTTTTTTTTTTTGTATGCCCTCTGTATCACATCTGGTAATGAATTTAAATGAGTATGATCCATAATATTCAATTTAGGCATAGATTAAATCATGTCTCACTAGAAGGCACATTGCGGGGGGGGTGCAGGGGATTGTTTTCTGTTATTTCTTTTCCTACGAGTATGCAATACCACAGGCAACACATCTTTGGATGAATATGAAAAATGAACTGTAATAATGTGCTTTTGTAAAACAAAATTGGGCATATTCTGCACAGCAAACATCTTGTGTTGGATTAAATATCTCTCTGGTGATGTCAATGTGAGAACAAGCACTACAGTGTTGCTGAAGTAATTGGGAGTCACTGAGTGAACATGCTGGGCAATCCTGGGGAAAGGCTATGTATGGTAATGTATCCAGAAAGTTCTCTATTTCTGGTTTTAAAAAGGCAGAAGAGTGAATTCATTTGCCATCTTTCAGATCAACACAAGACATGAGTCTTCAAGCCTTCCACTGATCACCCTGTCCGAGCGGGGCCTCTGTGCCATGGGGTGGCACAGCACACGTGCTGGCTCTGAGGCCAGGAGGAGAAAAAAAAAAGCATGCACTGTTGGGGCTGAAATGTGGTGGGCTGTGGTCACTGGGTGTATAAAAGCATGCTAGCATGAGACGTTTCTTTGTCCAAACATGACAGGACAAATAACTGTCCCTTACCTGAAGTATGAAGTACAACAGAAGTCCAGAAGATAACTTGTTTCATCCAAGTTTAATTTAACCAACATTTGGAAAAAAAAAATGAAGCTAACTTCAACAAATTTTTTTTTTGAGAAGTTGTCTTACAGAAACTTGTTACAACGATGTAAGTAACAAAACTGTCACTGCAGTCACTGAAGTTAGTGTAATACAGACTAAACAGAGTGCAATAATCTTTAAATTATAATCTCAGTTGAAATATATTTTTGTGTGCTGGAGTTCACAACTGTCTCTGCTGAAATCTTCACAGGTTCTCCCTAGCACCCACCAGCCTTTGGGTCCTCTAGGTTGGCTCCACCCTCTCTTCCACCATCCCATTTTATTTTGGGCACATGAGAAGTCTGAGCTCAGATTTAATCTGTTTCTCAACAATTTTTTAAAAAAAAAAAATTAATAGCAGCATGAATGATCAGGCAAAAGGAATAATAATGTGCCAGTTTACAATCATACTGCCAAGGATTTGAACCATTAAAGCGTTCCAGGTCCTCTGTGGCCAATTGCAAAGACCTAGATGGAAGAGGAAAAAACAATTGTATTCTGCCAGGAGAAGCTGTTAAATTCCTGTGAGTGAATGTGGTCCTGACTTAATTACCACTTCCAAGACCCTATTTATAGTTGTCTGGGAAAGCACTTAAGTGAAATAGGCTTAAGTTTGCAAATAGAATAAGTGGGTGAGCATTCACAGTGAAGACAGAGATGAGAAAGAGGCCACTGTGGAGTAACTACCCTCTACCCTCTCAAGCCCTGTGGTAGAGTGTTAGAGTAGGAGTTTTGTATTGACTGAACCAGCCTGATCACTTATCAGATTCCTGCAGAGAATTTTAAAAATCTGAAATTCATGAGCTTCCAACTTGGAAGTTGACTGAAGCAGAACATACCACAGGAAGGTACATGAAAAATTTCTTATGTCTCTGAGAAAAAAACAAAACAAACTTTTCATAGTTATAAACAACTTAAATGTTCTGATACAGTGCTGAATTTGGGCATTTAAATGGTTGACAAGCTAGGGTGTAGCATGAAGAATGGGATTTGTCCAGGGGAACATGGTCAGTGGGTTTTCCTGAGTACAAGCATTTACACTATTTGAAGCAAATACTACTGACAGCTGATAAATAAGTGAAATGTTTTATTAGGAATGATAAAGAGAAATTCACATTGCCTTTATCATTAGAGACAAATGAGTAGGTGCCATGAAATGGAGGATTAGAAAGGGATATGCAAGCTGGATGTAATCAGACCTGCATACTCAGAGGAACTGATCTTTTAATCTATTGTTACAGTTATTTAATATGTAACTTCTGCACATTTCATAAGTCTTCTGTTTACAGCTAACTTAGTCTTATTAAGCTGTGAGGCCTAGAGGAGTATCATAACTTACTGATTCTACATGAAATGGTTTCTTTAAAATTTTCTGTTCAATAATTCCACCTATATACAGGTTATTAAATTAATGTCATAAATGAAGAATTTGGGCATGCCACAGAATTTCAAATGTGCATTATAAAAACACATTATATACATATTTCAGTGGTTTGTGGGCATAATGATATGAGAACAAATAGTTGCATATACATTTCATTGCAGTGAGTATCTATGCACTTAAATCACATTCATTTTGCTAACCACAGCCTTAACACTTGAACATGTGCCCAGATGTACTGTCCTCTGAATTGTAAAGCAATTCATCTAGCTAATACATTGTCATGTACAGTGTACAGACTTATTTGGTTTGGAGAGATGAGCCTTACAAGGTATCTTTCTGTGTGTTTGTATGTCCATTTTTTTATGACCCTAAACTGACCAACAAGGTATTCAATTCCATATATATCATATGTGGTATAAAACTGGAGCCTAAGACAATTTTAAATCTGAGGGCCTTTGGGACATGTTCTCCATTAGCCTGCAAACTTTGGTCAGGCAGGGTCTTAGGATTTTTTTGTTTGTTTGCTCAGGATTTAGGGCAATGTAACCTGTGAATTGCAGAAAAAGCTACAGTGCATCTGCAAATCTTAGAACTGTCCTTCACATAGTAGCATATGCACCCTTAACTGCATTGGTAATGAATCAATGAGATCCAGGCCACAATGGACATACAGTTCATGTTTTATATGGAACACATTCACCATAAGTCTGCTTGAGAAATGACAGCCCAGCCAAGTCTTTTTTTGGCTCGAACCTGGAGCAATTTGCCAAAATTAAGACAAGAATTTAGATGAAGGGCTATGAGCTGGATGAAATGTTCCATACTCAATCCTGCCATTTCCCCTCTTGCCCACTGCTGTGTGGAGCTCCCCACTCTGATTTGAAATCTTTTTGCTGCCTCTGTGGTTAGTCCCATGCTGTTTCTGCAACATCCATCTACAGGATCTTCACTGATGCTTGACTGTCTTTTGACCCACTGCAGGATCAGACACTCTGGGGATTGATGAGGAAGAACCAGCCCGTGTTGGAGGGTGATGCTGCATGTATCCTCGGCAGGGCTAATTAGTCTTGGTGGATTATTACAGCAACCTGGCTCTACTGCTTCCAGGTATTATGAACTAGTCCAGTGTCTTGGTGTGGTGCTGTGCTGTGCCAACATTGTGCTAAGGTAATTGCTGCCACAACTAAAAGCGTTAATGCTGCCAATTTTAACACTATTTTAACCAACTTTTGGGGAATTTAATACCAGATGGTGTCTGGAACGCTGTGTTATGGTCTCAAACAGGCTCAAGTCAAATCAGACAGCTGCCTTCTGTTCTACAGGATGAGGTTAAGGGACCAGGTTGAGATGTCAAGAAAGTCAGATGCATAGTTTTCCACCATCCATTATTATCCAAGCATCGATACAGCATGATCGCTGTAACTCGTGTGGTCCTCAGCACTCCTCCTCAATCACGTTTAGTGGCTCTCCAGTGGAGCCCTATCCCTTCCAACGTCCCAATGCACAACCAGATTGCTCAGCACCCCCGAGGCTTTTCGGGGAGCACCACGGGATGAATAAACCAGCAAGGCCCGCGCACGGCTCCCCTTTACCTTCGCCCCACGCCCTGATCCCTCACGGACCGTAGCAGAGCTCAGGACAGGATGGGCCTTGGTGGGGCTTCACCCACCCTCCCCTAGTCCGGGCCCAAGCCAGAAGACTGCCGCCCTCTCTCCATCGGCGACGTGTCTGGGTTTGGGCCCGGCTTCCGCGGCGCGGGGTGCGGCCGCCCGGCAGGGCTCTACCGCTTCCCTCCTGCCCCGCAGACCGAGCCCGACCCGGGGAAGCGGGCCGGGGCAGAGGGTCCTCCCTTCCCGGCCCGGCCCTCCGTGCCGTGGGAACAGCGAGGCGGGGCGGAGGCGGGGGCTGGGCCCTGGCGGAGGGAGGGAAGATGGCCGGGGCAGGCGCCGGGAGGGAGTCGGGGGAGGCGACGGCGGGGCGCTGCTGNAGCTACCGCTGCCTGCAGGCTGGGAGGAAGCGAGGGACTTCGATGGGCGAGTCTTTTACATCGACCATAACACCCGCCAGACCTCGTGGATTGACCCCCGGGACAGGTAAGGGGCAGGGGCTGCCGGCGGACGAGGGAGATCCCGGGGGAAGGAGGGCCCGAGCCCCG